>JASAND010014266.1:0-36805 GCA_030248195.1 Trissonchulus latispiculum
AAATGTAATGGAAAACGCGCCGGAGGCGCGAAAATTTATAAGGAAAATAAAAAAACGGGCCGATGGCGCGAAATTTTCTAAAAGAATGTAATGGTCAACGCATGGCAAGCGCGAAGCGTTTTAAATAAATGTAATGGAAAACACGCCAAGGGGGAAGCCGACAAAGAAATTTTTAAATGATTTCGTTGCACAGGATAGAATTTTTATGCGTGGGATGAAAATTTGGATGCGCGGCTTAAAACATTAATGCACTTTGTTGCGCGGGGGGATTCTGATGCGCGGGGTAAAAATTTGGTTGTGCGGGAAAACATTTTAATGCACTTTGATGCGCGGGAGTAAAAATTTTGTTGCGCGGCGATGAACATTTTGTTGCGCGGGACAAAATTTTGATGCGCTTTGTTGCGCGGGGGTAAGCATTGTACTGAGAGAATTTGCTGCTCGAGTTAGACATTTCGTTGCACGGGATAATTTTTTACTGCTCTTTTGTTGCGCGGTGGTAAAACGTTTGCTGCGCACAATAAAAATTCTGTTGCGCGGGACAAAATTTTGATGCGCTTAGTTGCGCGAGGGTAAAAATTTTACTGAGCGAGGTAAAATTCGCTGCTCGAGTTAGAAATTTCGTTGCACGGGATAAACTTCTAATGCGCTTTGTTGCGCGCGGGTAAAAATTTTGTTGCGAGGGGGTAAAAATTTTATGCGCTTTGTTGCGCGCGGGTAAAAGTTTTACTTAGCCTGGGTAATATTTGCTGCTCGAGTTGGAAATTTTGTTGCACGGATAAATTTCTAATGCGCTTTGTTGCGCGGGGGTAAACGTTTGCAGCGCGGGATAAAATTTTTATGCGCTTTGCTGCGCGCGGGTAAATATTTTGTTGCGCTGCGATAAAAATTTTACTGAGCCTGGGTAAAATTTGCTGCTTGAGTTAGAAATTTCGTTGCACGGGATAAACTTCTAATGCGCTTTGTTGAGCGGGGGTAAAATTTTGCAGCGCGGGATAAAATCTTGACGCGTTTTCCTGCGCGGGGTAAAAATTTTACTGCGCGGGGGTAAAATTTTTGCTGCGCACTGCGCGGGGGTAAATTTTTCCTAGCCTGCACATGTGCAGGAGTTGTGCAGGCATTGCCCATGCGTGAAATGAATAATCATACCTCAAAGTTGATGTCTCCAAAAGGAAGCACCACCTTAAATCTAATAATGGAAGACAATATAATAATCAATTTACATTAAAACTGTTAACTGTTTATTTATATACGTACAGCGTAATTTGCTTTAATTACTCTAGGATGATCAGCTCGTGCCACTTGTTTTTTTTTCCAGCAGCAGGTAAACTGTAGCGATTCATTTATTTTATGATTGTGAAATTGTAACGAAATTAATATGATAAATAATTGCTCCGGTTATGATCGTGTAGCGTTCATGTGAGCCTGTTGTCAGCATGATTTCTAAAGAATTAATGTAGAACATGCTTGTTTTAGCTGCCAGAGTACGTACATTCCATTGCCGTTGTCCAGCGAGGAAGATGAGGATGATGATGCAATAGATTTTGAATACTCTCCTAGCAGTGAAGACAGTGACCACTATTAAAACTAGCTCAATTGTCATGTTGTTGTAGATTTTTAACCAAACAGATATAATTCAATTTTTTTAAGTTTTGAATTTTTTCATAGTTAAGATTCAGGTTGAAAAGGAGGGTAGCACATTTGAAGAGGGGGGTGGCACATATGAAGAGGTAGGCGGCACGTTTGAGGAGGGAGGTGGCACCTTTGAGGAGGGAGGATGGCACATTTGAGGAGGGAGGATGGCACATTTGAGGAGGTAGGTGGCAGATTTGAGGATATATACGACTATACTATACCCTAAGGACAGTTTCCCCCCATGTTGAAAATATTGTTTTTCAGTAGTGAGCAGTGTTTTGTTTTCCGAGGCCCTTTTCAAGAAAGGATAGATTAGAGTTAACATGATCATTTCCATGAAAGTTATAAGAGGGGAAACTCAAGCTTGAGTAGAATCAATAAACTAATTTTAACTTTACTCTACTCAACCCTTTCTTGAAGAGGTCCTGTGCTATGTTGTGACTGTTTAATCTAACATGTCAGCTATAATAAGTACAGCAGACTACTATAAAAATTAATCCGTTTGGTTTAAGAATACCATTACAAATTATGGCAAAATAAAAAATGTTGTTGTAACAAGTAAACTTAGACATCCTTTGCCCCAGATTTCATTTGCCAAACAACCTGAAAAATCTATTCGGGGCCGAAAAGTATTAATCTTACTGGTTAACTATTTTGTAATAATTGCAGTAATAACTCTTTTCCTTGTCCTCAGGCAAATGGAACAATTTATTAATTTGTACTAAATTTACAATACTGAATATATTGCGATAACAAAATCAATATTTTTTAGTTACTAGGGTGAATTACGTTGGCCGTTAAGTTTTCGGCTTTACACGAGATTTCCACATTTGAGTATTTTATGCATCCAAATTTATCGTTCGAGTTGATTAAATCCTACTTCGGGGTCGTTTTTCGTAGTTATGTCTTTAAGTCGGGAATAACTAAAATATCGCATGTAGAATTTTAAAGCGTTGCGTCGACATGCATTTTGGTAGTTTTCTTTCGAAACACTAAACTTAGTTAAGTATCAATCGGCTAGATATTTCCCTATTCGCATGGCAATTTACGGCTCGCTGGCTTTATTTAATCGAAACCACTCCTTATTCAAAATTCGTTGTATTTTATATTTATGATCATCCAACTCGGAAATCCAATCGGAATATTCATGCTTTTGGCGGTTTATTACTTAAAAACGTTTGGATATATATAGGTAATGAGGTCAAATTCTCAGACCAATGTGGTAAATGATACCACCACTTTAAGCAGTAGTAGCCCAGATGTACCAAGAATAATGATGCTAATTTCAACAAGCAATGACTGTGCAAAACGCGACTGTATTGCGTAGATTTGCTTTAAATATATGCCTGAAGCAAGCACATTCTTCCTGAAGAGGCGCGACCATAACTTAGCTTTATGAGCATAGTTTACTCGAAGTATTTCTATTTCCATATTTTCTACCAGTCCTTTTCTATATTCACTTGCATAGAATCAAAACTGCCAAAGCTGGAAATCGTGGACTAATAATCCTGAGTCGGCTTTATCGGCTCAGTAGTACCAAAAGACAAACTCAATGAGACCACGCCGAATTAGATCCTGGTCATGGTCTTCTGTAGTTTTTACTAAATGTTTGCTTTAAGTTTGCAGCCTGTTTTACTGAGTAAGTAAGCAGTTGTCACTCGTCACATGGAAGTTGACAAACGCCACATGGAGAAAGTTAAGTGGTGATTATGTGTAACAGTTACATTTAATTATTCAATTTCAATTTTTCGTAAATTGCACCGGCAAAACTATGACTTTTTCAAAAATTTTGGTTCTAATATGCACTATTCAGGCAGACAGATTTTAGTCTTTGCTACGCTTTAGTTTTTGCAGTTTTTGTGGCAGTTCAATCGAATAGTGCTGAAATTTGAGTAGAACCAAAGCAGGTTTGCTGCTGCTTCAGCGAAAATTATAATCCTGCTTGTGTTTAAGCACAGTTTAAACAGAGGTTCATGTTAGCTTATTCACAGTTACATACAGCTGAATATATGTAAGCGTCTACGTGTGTGCAAAAGATACGTCCAAACCAATTAAAGTGGACCTGCTGCGCCTAAGGAAAATAGGAAAATAGGAAAACCTAAGCTAACCTAAGCAATGCACATATTTGACTAATGGTGAACGGGGGTAATTTATTTGCTCCCAATACTGCTGTGAACGATAAATGGCTGGTTTTTCAAGTCTTTTTTCCGAGTCTTCTTTTTTCTAACGGGACGGGTTCAGTTCGTTAGGATAAGAAATTTGCTTTCTAATGTTGCTGAAGTATTTCGCGGACTACCCCAATTCAGTATTCTTAGACCCGTACTTTTTCTTATTTATATTAACGATCTTCCCAATATTTGTGTTAACTCAAAAGTAAAATTTCCATGACGATGCTAAAACATTCTTCTAGGGAGCTTCCGTAAACCACTTTTTGAGGTTTTGAAATGACTGTGGTACTACTTGTGACTGGGCATCAGAAAACCAACTGTCGATATCGTCTTACAAATGTATGTTTCTTTAAATAGGTGAGCCTTATATTGCTTCCAATTTTGATATCAATGGATTAAACATACAAAAGTTGAATATGCAAAGGATTTGCGGGGTTATTTATTTATGTATATTTAATATTGTTTATTTATATTTAATCTGTTGAATTTTTTCTGATATTGTAAAAGTCAGCACAAGTAGGCATTAGTTGAAACTGAACACACTTGATTACAGCAAGCAGTTTTTGCAAATAGGTTAAATCCCATTTGAAACAGTTTGAAATTTGACATAATATTCGCACCAAACGATAGTATATTCAAAAAAGATACTTGATTCTGTTGATTTCTTCTTAATTTCTTGGTTTGTGGTTGTTGTGGTGGATTTACGTATATATGACATTTGATAGATGTTGCAGGCACATGCAGACTTTTGTGTCTCTCCTTTTTGACCACTATAGTGCTTTTTATGTTTTAAATTGGGTAGACAGTGTTGATTGGCCAAATAAACATTTTTGATTTGACTAATTGATTGCAGTGTGGTTCACAGAGCAGGGGGTGGACTTTCGGCACATATTCGGAAAGCAAAACGAAAATTGTATTCGGTGCGTAAAAGATTTGCCCATTTAGATGTGAGTTTTCAATCCAATGCCTAATTCTTGTCTAATATCCGGTCCGTTCTGCGCCGTGCTTGGATGGTCCCACATCCACCTCGCCGATAGCTAGTGCTTTAAGATGTTTCCAAAAGTAGACTCTCTTCGGTATAAACCGTGCACGGTAGCTTTTCCAATTCTGCAGAATAGCAATTTATTTTCTTCAGCAAGACTATTAAATTGAGGCTTTGTGATTTACGCTTAGTTTATTAAATTTGATGGATGAGCTTTTTACTGAAATGATATGACATTACTATCTACCACAAAAAACTGTAACCTTCAGCTTAGCCAAGAAGTCCACCCGTCATGTCATCTCCGAAGCCACCCATATTCCCGGAGTCGAAGCCACCGCTTCCGCTACCACCACCAAAGCCACCAGTTCCACTGTCTCCACCAAAGCCACTGTCTCCTCCGAAACCACCTGTGCCGCTGTCTCCACCAAAACCACCTGTGCCACTGTCCCCTCCAAAACCACCTGTGCCACTGTCTCCGCCAAAACCGCCGCTGCCACTGCCTCCTCCAAAACCACCTGTGCCACTGCCTCCGCCAAAACCGCCGCTGCTACTGCCTCCGCCGAAACCACCTGTCCCACTGTCTCCGCCAAAACCGCCGCTGCCACTGCCTCCTCCAAAACCACCTGTGCCACTGCCTCCGCCAAAACCGCCGCTGCCACTGCCTCCGCCGAAACCACCTGTGCCACTGCCTCCGCCAAAACCACCTGTGCCACTGTCCCCTCCAAAACCACCTGTGCCACTGTCTCCGCCAAAACCGCCGCTGCCACTGCCTCCTCCAAAACCACCTGTGCCACTGCCTCCGCCAAAACCGCCGCTGCCACTGCCTCCGCCGAAACCACCTGTCCCACTGTCTCCGCCAAAACCGCCGCTGCCACTGCCTCCGCCGAAACCACCTGTGCCGCTGTCTCCGCCAAAACCGCCGCTGCCACTGCTTCCGCTGCTTCCGCTACTACTTCCTCCGCTACCACCTTCACATTTGCTATTCTTACAAGCGCCACTGTAACAATTGCTGTTGGAGTAGCAGTACCCTCCACCGGCCACGCGACCCTTCGTCGCGGCAAATTCGCATTTACTGTTGTGACACATGTTACTGTAACAGTTACTATTTGAATAGCAGTAGCCACCTCCGGCAACCAAACCCTTTTCTGCGGCCCGTTCACATTTACTGTTGTGACACATGTTGCTGTAACAGTTACTGTTGGAATAACAGTAGCCATCGGTATCTACATAGCCTGCACCTGCCGACTTCTGGCATTTACTGTTGTGACAAACTTTGCTGTAACAATTGCCATTAGAATAGCAATACCCTCCGTCATCGACAATTCCTTTACCATTGGATCTTTGACAGACTCCGTTGTGACACACGGAACTGTAACACTCAGAATTGGATCTACATGAGCCACCGCCGTAGGTGTCGCCTCCCAATCCTAAAATAAAACTGATAAATCATTGATTGTGTGATATGTTTTATATGTTGTCTAATTTATGTGCTTATATGCTTTTATTAGTATCAGTGCTAAAATTAGCTAAAGATTTGAGATGACTGAAAACAGTTACTCGAAATCGTTCTGATTTTTAGTTTTCCACTTGCAGTGAAACGAAGAATGCTACAAACCTTAGGTAAGCTAAGAATTTGGTGAACAAGGTGAGGCCGCGTCGAAGTCACATTGGAACAAAAGTAAAACTGGTCACAGGTGCAACAAAGATTTATAATTTTCGATTTTTTATACGCAAAATCACAGTTTGTCATTGCCAACGCCAAATAAGACTCGACGTTGAACAATTTGTTCAAAAGTGCATGAGCCGCCAAAGTGCTCCTCGAAACAATAAGTACTTTAAGCCAAAAATGCTTTTTTCAGAATATTAATGGGAATGTTGCCTTAAAAGTGTCTATCACTCTGACCATTTTGGGTGACCTCCTCCTCTTATTGGTGGACTTCCCTCAACAACTTCATATTCCTTTGAGTTTAATGCTAGTCTTGTCTAGGATTCTCCTGTAGTTCTACTGTGCCTCTAAGAAAGCAGATGCGTTGAGCGCATCCCAGGTAAATTATTTAGTCACGCATTTGATGTGCCAGTACTTGTGTCCGGTGACGACTGCACCTTTAGCCACCTCTCTAATATAAACTGTCGGTATGAGCTATAAACAATTTTAATAGACTTCATATTGAAGAACGTCCGAAACTTCCCTGCAAACTGTTGACATGGGAAACTGAAATTATTGAAAGCGACATCTGAGACGCCCAACGAAGTGCTCGGATGGGTTCCACTGGAACCGGTAGAACCGGAACCGGAAGGATTTTTGAAACCGGAACCGGAAGGATTTTTGGAACCGGAACCGGAAGGATTTTTGGAACCGGAACCGGAACCGGTAGCATCTGGAACCGGACCAGTTCCCGTGTAATTTCTCTCAGATGATTTGATAAAAGTTTCAGTTTTCAACAAAATGTTTTCAAAAATTAAGTTTACAGCCTGCAAATTCTGAAAATTTTTCTAGCTTTTGAATGTGGTTTTCTGGGAGTCTACAGAAACCCATTATACGGTATGTATTAGTCTCCAACAAGAAAGAGTTTAACTTTTTCTTGTATATGATGAACGAGTGAAATAAATTGCGCTCACTACAGTAGACTCTCCAGAAAGTGTATACAGCTATTCGCACATTTCAGTATAAATGTTCCTTCTGTCTATTATTTTTTCCTTTTCTTTTGATTTCTTTCATTTCTTTCCATCTCAGTTTCTTGCTTTCCTAGTGCTAGTGAAGTGGTCGAGCTTTCTTTAAATTTCTTTCTGCTTTTGCTTTTGTTTTCTTTTTAATTTCCTTCTTTTCTTTAAACGGAAATAAGCGAATAGCTGTACCCACACTGGGCTAACTCCATCATCAGCTTAAGGATAGCTCTTCATGCAGTCGCGGCTGCTACTTTCTCAGCCGAAAACTTATGGATAATTGAGTCGGTACCTTAGTATGTCGTAGGCATTATTTCAAATCTTGAAGACATCCGTTACAGACTGGTTAAGATTTAACATTTTCTGATCGTAGGATGAGGTGAAACTTTAACGACCCTAGCCATGGACGACGCCAACAAGTTTAAGAATAGCCGCAGAATAGCATAAGGCTAATTCTTATTTTTGAATGGGAATCCAGTAGTTAGCCTTCTGATATTCAGATACCATTTTAAACTTGGTTGGTGCAGTCCAGGCTTAACTTACCAAATTTCAAATTAGCGAAAAATAATTGGAAATTGCAGAGAAAGCGAAATTAAGTTAAAATTAAAGAATATAATTATTAATCAAACATGTGACTGTTCAAATTAAAGATTTCGAACCTGACTACTCACAGATGAATTTCTGTAGACTACGCAAAACTGAGACTAGTTGAAATTTTTGACAAGTGATAATCTCAGTACTAGATTTTTACAATCGATATGAAAGTTTATGGTAATCAATAACACATTTATGTTACACTAAAATTAAACAGAATTCCATCCCAATACCTATACGAATGTTTTATTCGTCTGCTGAGCACGAATTAGGGGAAGCCAAGGGGTCCATCCCCAATAGCGATCTCACTGTAGGCGGTTCGAATCACAGTAGCCGCTAATTTTTTTATCTAATTTAAGTCAAGCTACAACATGGGAACTAGAGTACATAATAACTAAGAGTGTGACAAGCGACTGTGTTGTCTTGGTGGGAATTAGCTTGCAGTGAACTCCAATCGACCCTACTATCCATCTTCAATTGGGTTTGTAAATGGGGATGATTCCTTCCTGCATGGTTGCATCGATGGAATCCGTCCTCGGGGAAATTGTTACCGTTTTTCAGAAAAAATATGTTTCTTTTAAATTTCTCGAAAAAACTAAGTTTTTTAGCTTTAGAAGAAAACAACGTTTTGTAACCCTACCTATAAAGTCCGAAGTTGACATCTTGTCAAAGCGACTTGTTTCAGTTCTCAGACTTCTTTTCTTGTCAGTATTGTGGAAGGTTGTGAAAATAAAATTAGAGAATCAAGGTGAATTGGTTCACTAAGGTTTTGATCTTTTTTCAGCTGGTTGGATACTCCCCCTTTTTGTGTTCAATTTGTACTTGGTTAGAGAATTTGTGTTTTCTACCAGAAGATCAAGTAGCAAAAATTCGTCTCTAAAAATGATGGAGAAACTGTAGTTCAAAAAAGATGTCACGGTTTAGGTTCGAATTCAAACTTGAGCTTGGATCAATCGGTAGAGCGTCGGTCGAGTCAACCGAAGGTTGTGGGTTCTATCTCCACCTCAGGCCTAAATTTTTCCGATTGGACGTGCTGTAGTGACAATTTTCTCTTTTTCGTCATTTATCATGAAAATCTCAAAATTTTCTAAATATCAAAAATCTATCCTAAATGTGGAACGGAACTCTTAGTTTGCACAAGACAAACCTGTAATTTTAGACTTTAATGCAAGCAGCTGTCAAAAGAAATTGAACGACTGAAAATTAGCAAAAAAATTTCAAAAATTCAGTCCTCAAAGGATCGCCCACCTTTTGCTTCTTGCAGATATTGTTAGCATACAAATTCCAATGGAATTTGCAGGCAACTGTATATACCAAAATAGGTTTGCCCAAGCGAAACCTACCAGCTATATATTCACCACACCAACCTTATGAATCCAGTCTGTATTAACCGTTTGCAAATGTTAAATATCAGCGCTTCAAGTAAACTTCAAACGGTTGAAGTTTGAAAATTCGCCTATTTAGTTCACATAGGACTTAGCTCAGCGGTAACGTGCTCTACTGCAGAGCTGAAACTCGGCGGTTCGATCCCTTACCCGCCTTTGACACTTCTCTTCACATCTTTCAATCCTGATGGATTCAACCTTTCAACCTTCAACCTTTCACAATGGAAAGTAATTTTAGTAGTTTCTAAGCCTATGAGTGGGGAAAAATCGAGTGGACAGAAACAAACTGAGCAAAAATTAAAATGTACAATGCAGTTAATACTGTAATTACAGAATTAATATTTTAATTGCACAATTAATTACAACAGAAATTGTCGTCGTGAGTGGAATGGAATATAAATAAAATAAAATCTAGCAGGTTTTACCTAATGCCAGTAGTGAAAGCGCCACAAGCCCAGAAAATGTCCGCATTTTGTCAATGTTTCCAATTATTGAACCAACACCTACTAAAAGTTTGGTGTGATAACTTCTATTTATAATAACATATTGCTCATAAGTTTGATATAATGTGCGTCAAAGGTTTATGATTCAAGTTTGAAATTGATAAGAAAATATAACTGTTTAATCCTTACTGTCAAGCATTTAATCAAACATTTAATCATCTAACTAATTAGCACTTTATCAGAAAACTTTAAGTTTTAATGGACTTTTGATTTTTAAAAGATCTCTGATAAGTTTTCTGATGAATAAAATAAAAATAACTCTAGACCGTCCCCCCCAGTTAACATTAAAACTTGAGCATGGCTTATTTTTAATCCGCATTTTTAATTTTGCAATCGAAGAAGGACTTATTGTAAACACAGCTGTTTTCATTCCCAGCAAATTTAAGCTTAAAACAAACGAATGACTCAAATTAAGCGAGAAGTGATCTAAAAGCACGTAGCAGAGTATTAAAGTATTTAAATTTAAGACACGTATTTAAAGTATTAGAGTTCCCTTAGCAATTATATAAACCACAAGAAAAGGAAAACACTACAAGGAACCAAAAGTATGAACTACCCACAAGTAGCAGCATGGATTTTGCGTATGCAAATTGAACCTCTATTTGTATACTGTGTTAATAATCTATACGCGAAATCTGTGCAGTTAACAGTTAGTTCAGGCCACGACAAAACATTTCTTTGGTGACGTTTTTGTAAGTCAAATTTGTGCAAAGACCGGCTTCACCCAACTTTGAAAATTTCTAGAAATTCGCCGAGCTAACGCAAAAACTCCTCATATAGATATTAATACGCTACACCTAGTCCAGATTAACATTTTTCCAAGTTATAGCTCATTTGCTCTTACATAGCGCTCAGACTTTTGGTTACCGCGAAATTTTCCTAACTCTTTCGTTTTCTTATGTTTAATACATGTCGGGGTCACCTTTGGAGGACTATTGTGAATGATAGTAAAGTTTTGCAATAAACGCAACTGTCTCGTTTTGCGGATCCATGGGGAGTACAAAATATGTGAAAATGAGAAAAACTCGGAGATGGTCGAAAATTGGATCGAAAATCGAAAAAATCGAACCCCCCCCCTCAACGAAATAAAGAACTAACAGCAAATAAGCATAATCTGCAATTTTCATACGAAGTTAAACTAAGACGAAGAAGAATTTCTGCTTCTTGAATGCACATATACATATATAATGTTTAACCTCTGCCTAATTTGCATAATAACATTCTGAAATAAGAACGACACGATCTTTGTTAAGAACATGTGCGTTTTATATAACAGCCTATGAAAAGCCTTGGGGTGTATTAAATCCTTCCAAAACCGATAATAGAAGACCTGCTGCGCCGAGGCGCAGCAGGAAAAACAACAATAGATACAACGATAATTACACAGCAGCTAATGTCAGATTTAAGTGGAAAGAAAGTTTCTTTCTTCCTTTTGTTTCTTTCGTTTTCCTGCGGCACCTCAGCGCAGCAGGTCTCTTATGTTTGCTCTCAGCCCGGGCCCTTGCATGCCCTAGAAGCAGGCATTTTCTGAATCAATGGCTATAAATGAATTCGTCGATTGCAAACTCATCACACAATGTCTTGCACGGATAGTTTCTATTATAAGCATGTAACTCATAAGCTATTGTTGGCTGCGCAGTAGGTTTACAGTTTCCTAAAATGTTCGCACAGGAAACTCAACCTTTTGCACGAACTTTTGCTTGGTCTTTTCCTTCCTTCTTTCTTTCTTTCTTTCTTTGAAGAAAAAAAAAGAAAGAAAGAAAGAAAGAAAGAGGCAAGACCAAGTTTCTTGTTGTAAAGGTCAGTTTAACACATAAGCCTTGCCATTGTACATAATATGCGTAGAAGATGCCAAGTTTAAGTCAAAGTATCAGATATTACAACATTGCAAACTGGAGGACTCCTGAGGCTGTCTTTCTTTCTTTCTTGAACATTTCTTTTCTTCCTTTCTTTCGTTCTTGAAAATTTCTTTTTCTTTGCACTCAAATATGGCAGCTGTAGTACAGAAGCTTTAGTTGGAAGGACCAGCTAATTTGAAGTGAAACCTAAGTTCCGGCTTGCCTCTTGCCAGAAGAAGTAGCCAGGCATCTCAGCCAAACGTTGGCACCACAACAAGGAAAATATGTTACCAACGTATAAACCTCAAATCTGACCTCATGCAGTCGAGGAAGTTTGCAGGTCTGATTCAAACATAAAGGTGGTCATTTTTAAATTCTAAATTTTCTTAACTTCTCACTTTGGGGTCATTTTTTGACCATCTCCGATTTTTCTGATTTTCACATATTTTATTGTCCAAGTGGGATATTTTAAGGAGTTTATAAAAGTTAGGTCGTATCTCCTATGGTTGTGGACAAAATTCACACCAAAGCAGAGGTAATGCTTGTGTGAAACTTAAAACTACGAAATTGAAAAAGTGTCGATTATAATTCTGCGCCACAAAAATCCCAAAACTGTTGTATAAGATACCGGGTAACGTTTATTATCGTTTTAAGCCTATAAACGAAACTGTGTCACGGTGAAATTAGAATTTTGAATTAGGCCTTCAAAACTTTTATTTAATTGAATTTTGAAGTTATCGAGCCGCCAAAAATCGCTAAATTTTGTCGTTTTTGGTGACCAAAATGGGGGTCATTAAGTTTGACTGCATATTATAAAAAGTAGAGGTCCTAACTACAAATTTTAATTCCAGAGCAACACAGTATATACGTAAAGGTTTCAAACGACACCCAAAGCTACCTGGAATTTCTTATCAGGGTAGAGATTTTTGGCGCAGAATTTAGTTTTTTTCTGCAAAATTGTGGAGATGTTTTTTGGAAAAACAGGCATTTTATGTCCAAAAGCTGGCTCGTAGCCTTACGGAAGCACTGAGTGAAACAACTCTGATCATATCAAGGAAGTTCCCACCTCCTAAGCAAAAGTGGTCAAATTCAACAGCACATTGATGACAACTGACGAAACCGTAGAGCGTAAGCCGCACATCGTTGGAAAGCTGAGGACGTGCTCTTTCCAGTACTATAAGACATTTTGTTGTATTTTTGTAATTCGGCAAATTTCACACTGGCCAAACAATGTTTTCTTGAAAGTTTTCTCATTCTAATATTCTTGTAGTTTCATGTGAGTAACAATGGACAGACAAATGGATAAATGTTAGATTACAAGTTGTTCAAATCTACAAAGAAATCGCTCAAAGTGTACAGAAAGAAACCTTGTTATTAACTTCTTTATAATTAATTGCCTGTAGATTGCTTCCCGTCAATGCGATTCAATTCTTTTGTATTCACTATTTCATAAATAGGGTCACGAATTTTACTGTTCATTTCACCTGGCTTTTCTTTTTCCCATTTTGCATATCACGCAAAAATTATTTTTCCGAACTCACTATTGACATTCTGTGATGATCACAACTTTTTGACCAGAATTTGACAGGCAGAGTGGTCGACCGAGTCTGTTTCTGATTCGGGCTTCGGGTCCAGCTCGAATAATTTCGAGCCCGGCTTGAAACGGCCCTTACTTTTCCCGGGTCTTTTCCGGACCATAACAAAAATTGATAGGCTTGATAACCGATTGTGAGACACTTCGCCACAATATAGTTCGCTCTAGGTACTTCATCTTAGACTTAACGATTAGGAAAGGGTTTAACGGTAATGTTGGAAGTGGAGGTAATCGTTACTGAATTAAAAGGATTTCTGAGTCCGTTTATTGTTACTTATTTTTATAAAACTTTTATGTCAAGTGAACTTTTATGTAAAAAATGTCAAGAATGTTCAAACTTTAATAATAAAAAATAAAATCTCCACTAAATAAAGTCGCAAATATTTTTATTGTCCTAATAAACAAAATATGTTTTAATTTAAAAATCTCAAAGAGTTTGCAGGCAAAACCTACCATTTCAAAATGAAACTATTAATCAAACATGGTAACTTTATTACAATCCATATACCATTGCTTTGGAAGTTTCGATAAGCAATAGAAACCTTTACTGGTTACCACTTTATTGTTAGTGTGCAAAAATCGTTTCACGTTTAAAACATAGTTTATCCTGCCCCCTCCCTTTCCTTCTCGTTTTCAATTCAGTGCAAACGGCATTCCTTTTAGTGTTTACAAAAAGAGCAATTAAAGTGTGGCAAAATTTCTCACTAGCTCGATAACCATATGTAATGAAAGGAGTTTCAAAAAGGTTAAAAAGTGAATTTCGGGAACTAAATGATGAATAAGGAATTATACGAAGAAATGAAGGCTTCAGTGCAAAGAAGATGACGAGTCCTGATTTAGTAATGATTAAGTTGATTGGAATTAATGTTTAGGATATTTGATGTATTTTGTTATGTCTTGTTCTGAATTGCCAGAGTTGTCAGGTGTAAATTACTATTCATTCAATTAGGGACTAAGATTTTGGATTTAGGCACTGAATAAGTTAACAGTGCAGGAAAATCAAAACGCGCAGTGGATACGAATAGCATAAGAAAAATCAGTTTTAATAGTTAACGGAAGCCTCAACGGCCTTTAATTGTACTAACCCCTTTACTAACACGAAATTACGAACACCAGTTAAGAGGGTAGTTACCCTTAATAAGTCCAAGATAACGAAATTACAAACATCAGTTAAGAGGGTAGTTACCCTTAATAAGTCCCAGATAGGACTCTCAATTCTCCTCTTTCCGGTCGGAAATGTCTAATAACCAACTGCCGGAACGTCCCCCAGTTTTATTAGAAGAATAAAAGTCTTTTATGTGCTTAAAATTGGAGTTTAAGTGTCAATAAAGAGTGTTAATACGAAAATCATCAAAAAACAATAAATTGGTAGAAGATGGTTCAATATTAGGTACTGAATACCTAGATACGTAGTTAGATAGGGTTAACAAGTGTTAATTAGTAATAATTAGCTAATATTTGGATAAATTTCGTAATTTTGGTCCGAAACATGACTTGGGCTCATATGAAAGATAATTTGATCCTGATTCCAAAAATGCAAACCCGACTTTCCAACTCCCAAAAATAAGAAAGTTACAAGCAAAAATGTTTTTATAAGATTACTTTTTGTTTCGTAATCTTATCACTCCAAAAAGGAGTGTTCTAAAAAGGTTCTTTTATTTGGTTTGACTTAAGTCAAACCTTTCCTTTTTTATTGTCTAGGAGGTTGTCTACCTCCTAGACTACACCTCAGTCAGGTGTTGTTTTCTTTTCCTTTCTATACTGCTAGGCCTCTTTCTTCTTGGGCCTAGCAGTTGTCCTCGCTTGAACTTTTGGCCGAGGACAAGGCCAACAAAGAAAGGAAAGGAAAATAACACTATTAGCCCAAGTCATATAAATTGGAGGGGGCTAATCCCCTTTACTATTAATCCAAATATTAAATTAAGTAGCTAGATGTACGTAGGAAAATACGTAGTTTATGATGATGTAAGTCTTAATTTATGGAAAATTATATATAACTGGTAATAATTCGACAAAGTTGTGAAAATTCACGAATTTCTCCCTTTGGTTACCTTTATATGTTAAAGAAAATTTCGCAAAGTTTCGCCGAGTTTCAGCACCCGAAATTTATCAAAAATGGGTCAGTTGGGGGGTAATAATTTCTAAATCTCATTAATTTCGACCCCTGATGGCCAGCTGGCTCAGCTCGCCGCTGCCCCACGTGCAAAAGGTGGCAAGCTTCTAGAAGGATCTAGAACTTTCTAGAAGCTTTGCCTTAAAAACAAAAGGAAAGTCCGCCGCAACCCGATTTAATGACCTGTCACCGAGCTGTCAGATAGCTGTCAGCTCGGCCCCAAAATTTTTCCAAAAGTTCAGTGTTCGTTGAGATGCGACTGAAGGCAGTCGCTTTTCCCCTTCCCCTCGGTACGTTCTCCGCTGTGTGCCAGAGTTTTCGCACGGAGAATTCAGCGTACCCTCCCCCGGTTAGGTAAAAATATAGGGACTTTTCTAGCCTTCGGGCTAGAAAAGAAAGTGAGAAGAAATACCACGAACACTCACCTTTGAGGGCCGAATGGGTTTTGTATGCCCGGCCAAAATGTGAAATGAGGAACTAATCCTAGGAACGAAAGGCCACCTTTTTGGCCACATTTTTCTTATTGTTTTGGGGCCTTCGGGCCAATTTTTATATGTACTTTTTGGGCCTTTCGGCCAATTTTTTCTATGTTGTATGGGCCTTCGGGCCAAGCCTTTTTATGTACCATTTTAAGCCTACGGGCAGGATTTTTCCCTTTTTCTGATGTGAGGCCTTCTGGCCAACTTTTAGTTTTCTAGCATGAGTGGGCCCAAGGCCAATTTTAGTTTATTCTCACATTTTTATTTTATGATTTCCTGTTTCGGGGCAGCTCATGTAAACCCCTCCTGTTCGATGGAGGTCTTGAGACTTGCCTGGCTCTCTTATTTTCATGTTAAGTTTTATGCAAACTTTTGGTCAAGCCACGACCCTGGAATTGTAATTTTTATTAGGGCCTTAGAGGCCAGCAAAGAGTGTTGTGTTTTGTAGTTTCTTGGGAAGAATTGAGCGGGGACCCCACCCTTTAAGATTAAGTTAGTGGGTCTCCCAAAAAATACGACCCTAAAAGATGTTGAGCTAATTCTGAAAATCATTTCCCCACAGCCAGCAACTAGGAGTTGCCGGCCATATTGTTAATCAAGGCGCAGTTAACCCAAAGATTTTTACTGTTCTGTATCATGTCGTTTATTTCAGCTTTAGGTCGGTTCCAAAATTATAGGTCTTCAAAAAGTCTAGGATGTTTGACTCAAATCCTAAAAACTATGAGTTGTCTTAATTAATTAATTGTTAAGAAGTTTAAAAGGGAATGACCGGCTTCCCTGTCCACTCTTTTAACATTAATAATGTGTGGTAGTTGTTTTTGTAGTAATGATTGCTTGGCAATCATTACTCACATGGCTTTCCCCAAATTTCATAAAATTTCTTTTTTTCACAAAGTTCTGCGCTAACATCAAACTTCAGTTTCACAAAGTCTCACTCTTACAAACTTCCAACCTTTATTAGCGTTATGATCAATGCAAAAGAAATATGCATATTTTAAAATAATTTAGCTAGGTCGTAAGGAGCAAAGTTAGGATTGATTACGTTTCAGTTAGGGATATAATAGTGCTGATGTTTTAGAAATCAGTACGTAATTTTAGTTAAGGAAAATATGTGTCGTTTATGTGAATAATAAATTAGGTAACTATTTAATCTTATGTGTAACCATATCTGTGCGTGTGTGTATGGCTGGCAGCTCACGGAAACTCCTTTTGTCCGATAAAGGTTGTGAGTCTTGCCCTGATAAATGAGGTTCGTGTGATTGTGTGTGTATGAATATGTGAACGACTGTTTCTGTGATTTTTATTATGTGTGGTAACTCATGGAAACTCCTTCTGTCTGACGAAGGTTGTGAGCTCTGCCGGTATGAATGAGATTTAGATATTAGGCAGGAAAAGTGATATAATTGGTGTGTGTGTAAATTGAGCAGTCAAATTCCATTTGAGTGCATGCTAGTCTAAATATGGTATAAATGTGGTGTAAATGTTCACTGGATAAGTTTTAATTAGGGTACAAATGTTGTCCGAATGATCAAAGGTGAAGTAACTTAGTTTGTGATATAATTATACGTCAGTAGTTGTAGTTAGATAACTTAATAGCTATGCGTGTTTGTGTGTGTGCGTGTGTGAATAATAGTTTAGTTTTACGTAGGCAGTATTAATAAATGACGAGTAGATGTTAATTAAGGTATTAGCGAATGTTTCTAGTGTTTTTTAGCTAATATGCATCCATGTTAAGTAGAAATGAATAAATATAGGAAAGCGCGCCTAAAGCTCCGGTAATATGCAGGAAAGTTACGTAAAATCAGGTAGGTCATCATTACCAAGTTCGGTTAACATGGTTGAGTTGTGTGGTTGCGGAATGCTGAGTGGAAGTGCTTGTGAATTCCAATAGGTTAGAGATGCGAACGAGGTATATGGAATAGATCTAGAGTCACCAGGGACTCCGTATTAGGTTATTGCTGTCTGCCATAATGGGATATCCCCGATTCGTCCGCGTAAGTCATTCTTTGTTAAGGATACGGACGAATCGCATAAAAGGGATTCCATAAACCGTCAGCTTTGCATTACTGAACGCGTTTCGCACCGAATAGTTACGGCCCTCGGAAGTATAATGTTCATCGGTTATATATTGTCATTCTATTTCCAAATTCAATAGATGTCCCTATTGCCGGTACCGATTAGTTAGGCTAAGCCCTGTTCATGGTTAGTTCTTAATAATGACTACAGTTCCTTCCATTTGAAAGAAATATAGTAATATTACGTACGCATCGTAGTTCTTTAGCTAATGTAGCTATAGCTTTAGCTATTGTTGTTTTGTTTCCGAAGCAAGCAAAGGTCGTTATTGCCATTTTTGGTCCGTTCAGCCGAGTCCAGTTCATGTTTAGCCTGTAATAATGACTGCAACCATAATTAGGTGCTGCTTCACATTTTTGCACTATGTTCGAGAACAGAATTAACCAACGCAGGCTACCTAATAGTTAGTACGGTTGAAAAATCAACCGTACGAGTTTTCACATTCAGTATGAATCCAAGTTGTGTCAACTACTCGTAAATGGCAATAATAGACATCGAAAATCAATAATCTTGTACGGTATTACCTAATAATTAATGGTACATCTGAAATAGAGAAAATAATAAATAATTACGTAGGAAATATGGATAGGGTAAAATGAACCATCTTCTAACTAAACCAACTTTTTATCCTCTTACTACTTTGGCCTCAAGTTGTGTGACATTTCGATTACAGGGAGTTGTTACTACCCTGAACTCTGGGGCCAGAACAAGGGCCCCAAACGTCTTGATGTTGTTATGAAAATTACGTGATTGAATTATGCAAGTATATGAATAACCACAAACTATTTAGTTAGTGTTAAACTATTACAGATTACGGAGTTACGTTCATCTTGGTGTTCCAACCTGGAACAGTGCGAAAGCGGAATGTACGAAGTAAAACCACGTCTTAATCGCAATTTCCTGCATGGAATTGCAGGAAATTGTTTAAAAACTACATTTTTTTGTTAAAATGTTTCCAGAACTGTAATGTAACGTTCAGTTCTTTCAATTCTGTACCAAAACGTCAGAAATTTCGCTTATTATGACTAATTTAAGTCTCACAAGTTCAGTTTTGATCTCAGAAAGCCATAAAGTGAGTAATGGTTGCTGGGTTCGAATCCCGCACCATAATTGTGTAACTAATGGGTTTTAACCCATTTGATTCAGGTGCGGAAATCACATCGATCCTGCCGGAATCAAGTCCAGATAGTTGATATTCAGAGACTTTGGTACTTAATTTTGGGCATATTGTTGATATTCAGTCCGGAGAAGGACGCTTACAGTGGACAGTGAATTGGATCATATTTGGTTAGAAAAGGTACATTTAGGATCGGATAGAACTTTTGTGGAACTGTTAAGGCAGAGGCAGATTGTGAAGAGCACCGGAATTGAATACGGGATCTAAAACCAAAAGCTGATTGAGAACTTTTATCTGATTATCGGAAAATTTGTGAAATTCAAAAAGATGATCTCTGCTTTCGCTGTCCTTGCTCTACTCGGTTGGGAATTCCCCATCGGCCTGTTTTGAAGCTATCGGATAGCAAGGACTAGACGGAAGACAGATCAGGAAGATCTAAAGAGAAGATAAATTAATAATTTAAATTAATTAATTGTTGAAATTTATATAACCGTACCAGGCATCCTCCCAACCAGACCGTCCCCTGCGTTAGACCCCCCAGGCTTTCCGAATAGCATCCGGGAACAGTGCGCTGTGTGCTCCGCTATAGGAGATTGGAACAGCATTCTTGGGCTCACCCAAGGACCGGAATTTGTGTGTACCGAATTGATTGTCATTAATCATTATTATTATTAGTATTATTATTATTATTATTAATAGTGTTGTCCTTGTTTTAAAGGACTGATAAAGAGATAGACTACACGAACACAAGCATATAGGGAAAGCACAGAGTTTAGCAGTAGAGTATCACAGTTGAGATTAGGAGTCTAATAGTACAGAAGAAGAAGAAGAAGTAATAGCTAAGAGTCGAAGTCTAAAGTCTTGTCCCTCAACCAAAA
The DNA here is from genome assembly GCA_030248195.1 of Trissonchulus latispiculum. Taxonomy (NCBI): domain Eukaryota; kingdom Metazoa; phylum Nematoda; class Enoplea; order Enoplida; family Ironidae; genus Trissonchulus; species Trissonchulus latispiculum. The sequence goes on from JASAND010014266.1 coordinate 20,021, forward strand.
TAATAACTAAAGGTTTGCAGTATAGCTGGCAACTCTGGCAACCCTGTAATCTGTAGTCTGTACGTCTAAAATCTATGTTCATTGGAGTGACCTATAGTATCGTTGTCAGTATCCCTATTGTTGTTAATTGTATTACTCTAATTATCTAACCATTGTTATTTGTTGAGAATTATATTAATTCTTAATAAATTTAAGTGTGCCCCAGTAAGTGTTTGACCTAGGATACGCATATTGGATAAAGCCATTGGATCAGGATCAACTTTTCCCCCTGTACAAGTAAGTGAAGGATCTCGAGTTTGAGATCCCCATCCCTGATCATCAAAGGAGTCAAGAAGAACTATCCAGTCGCATATCTTGATCAGTCTATCAAGATACGTATCGGAACTCACTGTTGTGAACTGATACTAATTAAGCCTCAAGAAAGACAGGCATCGACCCCGCTTGTCTCTAACTCTCTATCCCTACCCATTAAACGAACTCACAACCAGGACCCCATCCGGGTTGGCTACAAGGATACCCATTTTTGGACAAACCACCTCTTGGGCATCCTGTGTCTAAGTTTGCTAATCCTAGCAGACGCGCTGACCCTCCGTGTAAAGGATTAAGTTGCTGCAGAGCCCTAACCGACTAGGCTGAACTAGGACGAAAGAGAAAGCGATTCTTTAATTCAGATCAAAGCAACTTCATTACACATAGCAGCTGGGACCCTCAGATCAAATCCAAGTCTTAATGACTTTGCTCCTTGCTGTGCCGTTTCCAATTTGAAATCCAATAGTGGTGAAATTGTTTGTCCCGAGTTTATCAATTGCACAGTTTGTCAACCTCCCAATGTTTCAATTCTAATCCCTAAAATTAAGGTTGTCCCCAGTTTGTCAACTCTTTTTAAACTGCTAATTAAAGTAAACTCTTTTTCTGTTCATCCTCACTTAGTCAACACTTTTATAAAGCATCCCCAGTTTGTCAACAATTGTTTAAAATAATCAGTTTTTCTTAGGGGGGGAACAATTTAAACTTTCTCAAATTATTTTAGTTAATTTAAACAGAAATGTTATTTATGTATTTAATCATCCGCAAGATTCGATCTGTAAAGCTTCAATTGAGTACAAACTCTAAAAAACTAAATATTTGTAAAGAATGTGACAAACTTAATCAGAGTTTTAAATGATATTAAAATTTAATAAAGCTTGAAATTATTTTCTCTGTTGGTGTCGGTGCTTTCCATGCCAAATGCAATTTATGACTAGAAATTAAATATTCCACATTAATTAATTAACCAAAATTAAAACATTTTTCAAGTTAAATACTTTCTCCATTGTTCTTAATTAATTAATGATGAATTTGCTTGCAGACTGTGAAAATGAATTTCACTGCGGATCTCAATTGCCTAGGATCCGCAATTTCTCGCCACACATCCGGAATTCTGTTCCTGGTGGGAGGTCTGATTCATCTGTTACTCTATCTGCCCTGTCTGTTACATATTTATTCGCTTTGTAAAAAGTACTATGCCTACATACTTCTGTTGGGTTTGTCGCTAGTCGACATTTTGAACATTCTACATTTCATGCTTACCGGCGGCATACTTACCCTATTCTTCCCGGTGTCCAGAAATATTCTGAGTATGCTGGCTCTAAACGCTTTGTTTATTCCATTGCTCTATTTGCAACCTATAATGGCACTGAACCGGTTTCTAGCAGTGCTGGTACCTGTAGTCTATAAACAGTATGCCACTAAAAGAGTGTATATTATCACCATACTGGTAGTGTATGTGATTGGGTTCTTTCATAGCTTTCTGTTAACCAGAATTGATTACTTTGTCTACACGTACGACTACAGCTCTTGTATATTTACCTTTCCACAGTCTGTGCTGCAGCACCCTAAATTTTATATAACTGTGCTTTATTGGGCCATCAGAGTCAGTTTTGATAGCCGTTTCAGCACTGTTTTGCCTGGGCATAGTGGTTGTTCGAAAGTTGCGAAAATCGAATCAAAATCCGAAGCTGGAAAAGGTTGAGCTTAACCTACTCATAATCTGTCTACTAAATGGAGGCTGTATGGCCAGTGTTGTAATTGTTGTAAACATCGCACCGCTTTTGATTGAGGAAAATGTATCACTATTGGGTAACGCTTTTATCCTGCTTAACAGCTGTGTAAATCCATACATTTACTTATTTGTTTTGAAAGACTTGAGAAGGTCCATACTTGTTAGCTGCAGTCGTTTAGCGACTGCTGAATCGTCAAAGGTTTCTCAAATGTCTCAAACGGCTAAGAACTGAAATCACGAAGCCTGACTTGCTTGTAACCATGTACACAATTGTTGTTTCTGTCTGTAAAGTAACCGAAGTTAATGGTTTTCATTTCAACCTTTCGTCTTAGAGCTTTTCCGCAAATTTTCGTAGTGTTAAAAGAGCTAAATTTAAATCGATTTTTTCGTGAAATAGTTAAACGAGGAAAAGTGAAGCTTGAGCGGAGTTAAACGAGTTAAGAGTCAATTTTAACTCTACTCAACTCTATTCTACCCTTTCGCGGAAAGGCCCATAGAAAACAGTGTACTGTATATTCAATTCAAAGCTACTTAAATTGTTCTTGCTGTTGCTATTAATTAATTAATTAACAAATTAATTGCTATTCTTACCTAGTTGTTTTTGTTTATTATATAGTTCCAAGCCATTCCGCCATTTTTTTGCTTTCGCAGCTTTTGCCATTTAAGAATAATTTAGGGTATACTATTGTGGTATGTCACAGCTATTATGACATTTGTATTTGTTCTTCAGAAAATTGTTCGTTAATTAGCTCATTATGATTTAATGTCAGAAAATACTCTAGAGTGTTGAGGTTAAGTAGTTGTTTATTGTTATGGCAACTAATTTTATCAATTTTTATTATCAAATATCTATTCCATGTCTGGCCGAATTACTAAGAAGCAGAATGCCGAAGTCTGCAAGTACGAATATGCTTCTTGGGCTACTGAGGGCAGTCTTAGAACAAAACAAATCGAACTAGGAATAGAGTCTTTAATACAGAACAGATACAGAAGAAAAACAGACAAAAACAATATATTACAGTCAGTTTTACAGTCATGCACAGGATGCAGAAAGTTGGCCATGCAGCCTTTAATACGGATCCATCTATTAGTAAAATATAAAGTAAAATATAAACAGTCAATGTAAAATACTCGAGTGCAGACTTGAAACAGGAACAACATCAAAAATGCACAGAATTCAGAGCGATGGGTTTGTTGGTATGTGCTAAGTTGATTTTGAAAATGACAGACCTGGATTCTTTTTTCTTCCAAGTCTTGAACAAGTTTCGTAGGCGAGCATCCAGAACAAGGTAAATCAGCGGATTAGAACCGCTGTATAAAAATTTTCCTAAAGTAATAGCTAAGGGTATTTTGGATGCAAATGCTACATTTTCAGCGAACAGAAAAAGCCCAATCAAACATCCCTGAATTACCAATTTGTGCTCTTTTTTCTGCCGTGCTTTTTCAGCATAATTGTGAAACAATGAATGCAACCGCTTATGACTAATTACAGTTATGAAACCGTATATAAGCACAATTAAGGAACTAACAATTAAGTGCCAAATGTAATCGAACTGAATCATAAACAGTGTCAAACTGTTGAGCTCTGAAAACATAGGGAACATGCCAACTAAGTATGTGTGCACAGGATGTGTTAAATAAAAAACCATGTTTGGAATAAATACAACTATATGAATTATAACAAGAATAATTACGGTATTCCTGTAGGAAAATGCTGATTTATAATATTGCCAAAACACAATGGCGACAAGACGATTACACGCAATAACAGCTTGGCAGACAACACTACTTTGGTAGGCCAAGATAGCTGATCCTGCAAATAATGAATCAAAATGTTCACCAAATAAGTATGAGTTGGTGAGGTGGCAAATTGACGCATATAATCCAAAATATACTGCACCAAATATATCTGCAAAACCCAATGCAATGACAACCAAATAGAACGAGTTGCTAAAGATTGTCTTCCTCCGAATAAAAAATGCAGATATGACGATGCTGTACGTAAAGATAATAAAGCCATAGACGAACAGGTTAAGAATTGCCTTTTTGTCTTCTACAGTGAAGGACCCGGAAGAAGAATTATTAAAAGTGCCACCCATGTATGTCGACAGAATTAATGTTTTCCTGAAAATAAGCAACAGTTAAAGCAAATAGATCACAATGTTACATACTCAGTTATCCAGCTCAATTTACAATGCAAACTACAGGACTGTAATTCATTGATATGCGTTGACACCGGAAAAACCCATTTCAGTAAACAGTATCGGAGTTAATGTGGAAGTAAGTCATTGTTACAGCAGGTAAAGTGTGCCCCCTGTGGAATCGCAGTCAAACGAACACATATGAATGTGAGCAAAACAAAAAAGCTTGAATAAAGGACGCACGGAGCTGATTTAGAGCTGAAAATTGAATTTAGTGTAACAATTAGAAAATTCTGTGTGTTCAAAAACTATTTTGAAGAAAATAAATGTTTTTCTACATGCTTCAGTAACGTTTCTTTCTTGTTAGAGGTTCTGGCATAAATAGCAAAAATGGTACACTTACGTCAAGGAATGAGAAATCAGTAACACTTTAGCATGAAATTTGCACTTAAGGTGGTGATTCCTTTTGGAGACATCTACTTTGAACCCTTATTACTCATATGTTCGTTGGAATTAAGAAGCCATTCTTACATCAAAATACAGCTTAACGTTTGCTGTTTGTAATGAATACAGTGAACCTTATTTTAGTTCTCGGAAATTATTTACCGCATTTTCGAAGTAATTCAATTTTTCAGTTTTTTGCAGACTGAAGTAAATTTTTTCGGGAGGCATCAGCCAGATCATTTTAAATTTTTACCACACCCTTTTTAAATCATTATGAAGCCGTTCTTCGTTGTAAAGAAATTAGCTAAAATGTATGCGCAACCTGGATTTTGAAGATTTTCCAACTTTGGCAAGCGACCACTTTAGCAATCGGGGCAACTAAAAAGGGTCCCTGGGTATAAACACGTCTAATAAGTGTCAACCCTCTAGCTTGCATAGTAGATGCTCCACAATCGCTGGAAAAAATTTTATCATGTTTTTGCAAAAACTATTTGATTTCTGCAGAAATGACAAGTTTTGTAGGCCAAAATGAGAAAGTTGACTGTATCTCACGATAGAGGAATGCTAGAAAGATGCTTCAAAAGCAAAATTGTAGAGCACAACGAAGTCTTTTGCATGAATGTAATCATAGCTATACAGCTATTGTGTAATTGTCAGAAACCGGCAAAAACCACCCTGAATGGAAACGTCGAATGTTTGAAGCGGGATTGCGCGGAGCATGTTAGAAAGCCAAAAGAACTTATTTTTGCAAGTTTCATCAAATTTCATCTTGATTTGAACCGTTAAAAAACAATATGTGCCCAAAAGGAATCACCACCTTTAAGCTGGAATTTCGCTGCGTATAATTTTGAAAGACTGCATGTTGTTGAATTCTTAGATCCAATAATACGTTAAGAATGCTATTAAGTTGATATTTTGCTGATAATGACTACCAAGATTTAACTCGTTATATTGAGCGTTCGAAATAAAACAGACTTAATCTTCGCTTAGATATTTTAAGTATTGAATATCGAAGGCTGCGCTTTTTGAGGAATTTGATGGTTGAGGATTCACTTGGGGACTGTGTGGTAGCTAACGTTATCTGTATTGTATCAGATCACGACATAAACTAACTCTTTTCCAAAAGTCCTGTATCTAAACCTTTTAAAGTTTTATTTATCTTTGTCTTCGTCACAACATTCCTTCCCTCCACTGAGAAAAGGCTAATCAAAGTATGCTCTGCGGACATAGCTTCTGGTGGCTGGGTCATAGCGAAGTGGAGGTTGCCGGTTTCTTTGAATTCTCCCAGGAGGATGCTCGTTTTCCCGAGCGGGAGGATCCATTTGTACGGGTATGTCCTGTATGGGAGCAAGGTTAAGATCGTCTTCACCGGGTAATGGATAGTCTTGTATACCTAGACCCGCGTCGACAATGTGAGGCGGTATCTGGCTCCGGGCGAGCTTTCTTGAATTCCAGATAGATCCATCTTCTAGTTGAACTGTCTCTTTTCCTTTCAATTTAATGACTTGCTTTGGCTCGCTGAACTGGGTGCTTCCCTTTGGGCTAAAGGGGCTTTCGGGTACGGACGAAGTCTAATGACGCTCTCGCTTGGCTTAGGTGTGTGACTTCCATGTTGTATCACCAAATCAAGCTTGGTACGAACGGGAAACCGAAACATTAGGTCTGACGGCGATGAACCAGTTGCTCGGGATATGGTTGTTCTCATGGATACGACGGCTTTGAGGACAGATGTATTCCAATCCTGTCCTTCAAGCATGTTCGTCTGGATGGTTTCTTTTAGCGTCCGGTTGGCTCTTTCAACTAGACCATTGGATTGTGGATTATAGACAGCGGTTCGTTCGTGTCCAATACCACATCGAATTAGGTATTCCGCAAATTCTTGGCTTGTAAATTGGGGACCGTTGTCAGTCACCAGCTCTTCCGGTAGTCCGAACCTGGCGAATACAGAATCCAGAAATCTTCTTACTGAAGAGGTTGTAATGTTGGAGGTCGTAGCCACTTCTATCCACCTGGTATGATGGTCAACTAGCACGATTAGGTAATTAGATGATTTTGGTGCCGTTTGATATGGTCCTTGCATGTCGATTCCCAGTCGTTGCCATGGCTTTGTAGTCTTCGGAAATGTTTGGATTGACGAAGGTAGTGACTTGACTGTCTTGTCTGACGTCTGGCAAGGCAAGCATTTCTTTACGGTAAGCTCTACTTCTGTTGTTATTCCTGGCCACCAGTATCTGGTTCGCAGTAATTGCTTCATTTTAGTTGAACCAGGGTGGTTGCTATGGCATAAGCTGAGTATTCTATGCCGAAGATTCGTCGGTACTATCACGACGTTTCCTGATCTCATCAGCATGTCTTTGCAGATACACAGCTCATGTCGTATTTGGTAGTATGCCATAACATCTGATTCGATCTGTCTTTTATCAGGCCAAGTTGTGGTGACGTATTCAATAATTTTCTGAATGACATCGTCGAGTCTCCTGTTTGATGTCTTTGGAGGTCAGTACAGCATGGTTGTCAATCATGGCAATCATCCAGGTTTCAGAATCGTCCCTTGAACTCGGTTCGTTATGAGGTAGTGGTAACCTTGACAGAACATCCGCTGTAGTGTTGTCAGCACCAGGTCTGTACTTTATGGTATAGTTGTACCGAAGAAGCCGGGCGTACCATCTTGCAATTCGGAACGGTTTGTGTCCCTTTGAGGTTTCATCAAGCAGGACTGTCAATGCCTGGTGATCGGTATACAATGTGAAATGGTGTCCCCAAAGGAAAACGTGCCATTTCTCAATAGCCCAAACGCAAGCAAGGGCTTCACGCGCTCCTGTTGAATATTTTCTTTCTGCTTCGGTTAGGGTTCTGGATGCAAAGGCTATGGTTTTGGTAACACCGCTTTGAACCTGTGATATGACTCCTCCAATACCGTAAGATGACGCATCCACGGATACAGATGTTGGACACCCTGGTATAAAGTGTCCCAAAGTGGGTGAGCTGAGAATTTCGGTCTTAATCCTTTCAAAGGCTGTTTGCTGATCTGTTCCCCAGGTAAACTGATGATCTTGCCGGGCAAGCTTTCTAAGAGGTTCCACGATAGTTGCGTAGTCTTTTATGAAGCGAAGATAGTATGAGGACATTCCCAAGAATGTTCGCAAGGTCGGTAAATCATGAGGCGCAGCTGCTTTTGATATCGCTTCTAGATTCTTTGGATTGGGTCGAACTCCATCTGTCGTAATGAGGTGTCCTAGGAATTCGGTCTCATGCTTCGACAGAACCACTTTACTGATTTCGATGCTCATGTTGTAGTCCTGGAGGCGCTGTAGTACTTCGTGAATCCTTTTGTCGTGTTCTTCTTGATTTGCCCCGGTGATGAGAATATCGTCCTGATAGACAAGAACTCCGGAGATTCCTGCCAATACAATTTGGATCATCTTCTGGAAAGCTGAAGCCGAGGACTTTAACCCCATTGGTAAGCGCTTGTATTGGTATAGGCCATCTTCGGTGATAAATGCCGTTAATGGCCTGCTTTCAGGGTGGAGCTGCATCTGGAAATACGCTTTACTGAGGTCCAACTTGGAAAAAACCTTTCCTCCTTTCAAAATTGTCAGCGATTCAGTGATGTTCGGGAGTGGAAATCTGTCCGCCGTAACTGCTTCGTTTAGTGATCTGAGATCACAGCAAACTCGGATCTTCCCATTCGGTTTAACCACGGCTACAAGGGGATGTACCCAGTCGGATGCTTCTATCTTTTCTATTACTCCATCTTCCTCCAGCTTTTGCAACTCTTTGGTCACCTTTTCCTTTAGGCTTATCGGGACTCTTCGCAGTTTATGGCATCTGGGTATAGCAGTGTCTTTAAGTTGTATTCTGTGAGTGAATCCCTTTATTTCACCCAATGAGTCCGAAAATAGCTTGGGATATTGGCTTTGAAGATTGTCTGTGGTAATGGAATTGACAGTTAGGGAGGATCCGATTATGGTAAGTGATAAGGCCTTGATCAGGTCGGTGCCGATCAGAGTATGGTTTCCGTCAACAACAGTAAATCTAGCTGAAGTTTGATTACCGTGATGTGCAACGTTTACGTTGAAGGCGCCATAGACTTTCAGAGGTGTGCCGGTATAGGCAGACAGTATCATTGACGAAGGTTCCAGTGGTTGACTTGAGAAGTGGGTTCGATATTCTGATAATGGCATTAATGATACTGGTGCTCCTGTATCAATCTGATAGCGTCTTCGTAGAGTACCTTTGTTCAGATGGAATGCCAAATCACAAAGTATGGTCGAGGATTGTGGTTTGTGGATATTCAGAATTTGGACGTGATCATCAGAACTGGATATGTTCTGTGGCGGTGTAGAGGCTACCTGGCTGTCGACTAAATGGACACGGTTTGGGCGTCCAGAAGATTTGGCCTTGCATACTTTTTCATAGTGGCCAATCTTTGAACAGAATCGGCACTTTGCAGTTTTAGCGGGGCAGATTTGAGGTGTGTTTCGATGGTCTTTGCCACACCGAAGGCACACAGAATTTCTCTTAGTGCTTCGGGAGTACTGAGGAGCTGACGTTGGCTGAAACCGGTTGTGTTGCTGGCTTTGGGGATTTTGGACATGTCCCCGAGAAACTTTGTTTACAGATGAGGATACGGGAGTTGTCATTCGCATAACGTCGCTTGAGGCTCTTTCGAACTGACGGATGAGTTGTAATGTTCTTTCCAATGTCAGGTTTTGCTCCATCAACAATCTTTCACGGGTTCTGTTGTTATTGGTACCTTCCAACAGCTGATCTCTGATCATGTCGCTTTGTAGGCAACCGAAATCGCAGTGCTTTACTAGGGAGCAAAGTTCGTTGCAATAGGTGTCAATAGATTCCGAAGATCCTTGCTTTCGCATTCGGAAAGAATGTCGTGCAGAAACAACATTGACTTTAGGGGAAAAGTAATCCTCCAAGACTTGAAGAACTTCTGGGTAGGTGCGATCCCGGGGGTTATTGTGTTCGTCCGGTTCTGGTGGGGGTAATGCAAGGTAAATGCGGTGACCTTCTGATCCTAAACATGTCAGAAGGATGGCAATCTTTCGCTGATCATCAAAGTTATTGGCGCCGGTAGCGGTAAGATAAGTCATGAATCTTTGTTTCCATTGTAACCACGGCAGGATAGGACTGCCGGGGTTTTCCAAAAACACATGAGGTGCAGGTAAATTTTCCATAACAGTTCGTCGTCGCCAACTTATGTGGTAGCTAACGTTATCTGTATTGTATCAGATCACGACATAAACTAACTCTTTTCCAAAAGTCCTGTATCTAAACCTTTTAAAGTTTTATTTATCTTTGACTTCGTCACAACAGACTGGTTCTAAAATGAAAGCGTATATACGTAATTTTTGATACGCTTTAATTGGAAACGTATATACGCTTTGTGATACGATTTTTTGCCTAAAACCATTCAAGCCTGAAGATTTTCAGTTGTTTTTTGTAATAAAAACTTCAACTTTCATTGTAAGCATGTGTGTAGGCAACAGCTTACAAACAGCAGACTTAGCATACATCCATAAAGTCTGCATCCAGAAAGATTGGGAGAATACGGTTTAAAGGCCTTTTTAAGGAAACGCATATACGCTTTTACTGTCAAATATTTTTGAACCAGTCCCTTGTTACTTTTGAAACTGTGCATAATTATTATAAGATTTTGTAGGAAAACATAACATTTTCACAATGTGGAATAGTTCATTAGACGTAGTCAGGTTCTAGACTTATAAGCCACAATTAGTTTGTCACACGTTTCTACGAACTCGAATAGTTCTTCGCATTTCAGAACATAAGCTGTTACATTATGATGAAAACTATTGATATTTCTGACTTTCAATATTGGCCTCGTCACTGCGTAACTCATTTTCAATGAGACATTCGTAGAGGCAATGATTTTAGCATGACTATAAAATTTTTATGCTATAATTTTTATGCTATTATTTTATGCTATTTATCCAATATAGGGCATGTTTGCTGAGGGTTGCCGACTTTAGACTTGGCTTACAGTAGCCCTTGCTTCAGGAACCAAGTGCAGAAGTACACAATTTTTCAATTCTCGTGGGTTTCCGTGCCAGTATGTCTGCAGCCAGAAACTCTCCCATCTCAGAAGTACGAGCTCATCCATTCAGTATTCGTATGTATTTGGATAGTTTTTTCGGACATCTCTGTTCAAAGCAAGACAAAATAGCAGAATTTGCCAACAGCAGATGTTTTGAACAAATCATTGTGTTACAGAACTAAGCTGGCACAATGCAAGGGTGATATACTTACTGCTTACATGTAGCAGTAATCCTAAATGAGCTCACTGCATCAAAAATATCCTCGAAATTGCTTATGCCCTACCTTAGCGTAGCCCAGATTACAAAAGTAAAAATATTCATTTTCCATTCATTCATTCATCTTTCCAAACGAAACACCGAAATAGGTGTCACGGCTGTCTGCTGAGAATGTTGTTCTAAAAACTAAAAATTTCGCATAGTTTGATTTAAAATTCCGCGATTGGTCTTAGAGTGACAACGACACATGTTTTGAAATATTCAAGTAATACCACCACTTTAACAGGCAGAAAGTTTAGGAAAATAACTTTTCACTGATTAGTTTCTTCGTATTGTGTAAACTGAGTTTGTGAAGGAGAATCAGTTTTCAAACGTCCGGATGTCATCAACTGAGTTTACAAGTGTTTACAAGTTGTCTACAGTTACATTCTGTTTGAGAGCAACCACGTTCCGAATCTAGTAAATAAAATTGACTCATGTTAGTTTGTTGTGGAGGGTTGTATTGGCCAACGCAACTAAACAAACGAACTGTAGAGAAATGACGAAAATTACGACCATCTGAATCAAAAATTAAGGTTCTTTCACGTCTTTCGAATTTCTAGTTGGCTTGATGCAAACAAAGTCCAATAGATGCATAAAATCTCAGAATAACAGTTAGAACCCCTGCGTCTCAGGGCTGAATCTTGATTAGCTATGCGACGCTAACTATCATTAAGCATCCCAGGAAGATGTGTCAGTTACATGATTTTCTTTAGAAATTATCGTTGAGGGCGAACATCATGAGCACTTTTAAGCATGTAGATGAGTTCGGGTGTAATATAGCTATTGATTTGGATACTTCTACTTGGATATGGAATGTACTGGAATTAAATATGCCCGACTAGAAAGTTAACTGTATGTGTTTAGCGTTTCTCGAAAAACCAGCATATCATCGGATTTTAGCCAAATCACATTTTGTTTTATATCCTAACAGCTCCTGACGTGTTTTACGCTTCTGCGCCTCTCCCTGGGCATGCTTTCAGCAAATTTGGAATATAAAGTGTCAAATTTGATTCAAAATGAAAAGGTACCCACTGGAGTCATAATGTTCAGTTGTTAAGTACAGGTAGCGATCAATGACGAAACGTGTGTTAAGTATACATATCAACGATGAATAATGCCAAATTGTTGAATTAATCTTGCTTCATCTGGTACTACCCCCTTAAATTTGGGATCGCGATGTCTCGAACATGTTTCTCCTGTCAGCATCTTCAAGCTGATAACAGATTCACGCTGATCCAGAATCTAGCACTTCTCGTGACACCTATTTATCACGGTATCATAACTATTATACTGGTTGAGGCAAGTTTCGCTTACCTGAAGTCTGTAGCACATTGAATCTCGGACCTGTTTGACTAAGATACCAGCTCGAGAATGGAGCATTGGGAAAAATTCGCAACATCAAGTTAATAGTTCGCAGTCCGCTTTAAAAAGACCAGTCACTCACATTAATAGAGATAAAGCTACGCAACAAAGCACATATAAAACGGTATCATCTACAATCTTAGTCAATCTAGTGTTTTAATGCTTGTAAGAATATAAACATGGCAAATCGGTTGTTATTGACGAACAAACAGCAGAGAAGCATAGCATTCCGTTATTAATTCGAGTCATAAGATTTGATCATACACAGTGGAATAAATTAGCTGGGCGCCTAGTTATCCAAATTCTGAAGGCAATATTGTACTAGGAACTAAGCTGTTTCTAACTTTTCTACATTTCAAAACGACATAATACGGAATTAATAATGCAAAAAGTCGGGAAATTTCCTCGGTCTCCTGAGTGACTATTAAAAGTGTTCTGCTGAAAGTGAGTGTCATTAAAATTCGTTTGGTTCCTTGGATTTAAATGACTAATTAGCAGGGAAGTTGCGCTATTGCCGTCACGTTTCACGCAAACCTACAAGGATACGTCATCAATTATTTGTCCGGAATCAAATGAAAGCCGAAATCAAGTAGGAATAGGTAACAACTACTGTCACCCCCAAATGGCCTGCCTTCTCTTCAATGCATTGTCTAACATCAGCCTACAGACAGATACTGCTAAACACTACAAGAGAAAAGCTGTGCCAGAAAGGAGGGCCTTAAAAAACTTTTAGTGAAAGGTCTGGCACGACCTGCAACCGTTAAGGAAACGTATGGTGAACTCCAACTTCCTGTCCGTCAGACACACATTCTGAGTCTCAAGACAGCTAGAACTACAACGAATCCTTGAATGTCTTAGGCTGCTAAACCAGGCACCAAACTTAGTTTGCAGAAAAAGGTTATATATAGTGTTTGATAGTCATATCTGTCGGTAATGGTCGGTTTGTTGTATTACTCAAAGCAGTGTACTCTGAATGGATCACAAAAGAATTAATTTAAATGGCCATGAAAAAAAGGAATCTTGACTCAATGGCTTACTGATTCCTTCATTGTTTCCGTCACGGCAGCAACCTCAGACCACACCACTTGTATGGGACCGCCGGCCCTAATTCTTGTCTAAAATGTCAGTGCTGACTGACTACAGCGCTTATTTACTTGCTGCAAAAGGTTTTAAACAAGACTTGAAACATTGCTCAGTGTAATCGAACCATGCTATAGAACGCATACATACAATTGAATTGCACACGACATCGTGCACTGTGCAGTCGCAAGCCTTGGGTGCTCTCTCTCAAAACCTTCAGACGATATAAATATGCAAATTAGGTTGGATAGTATATAAACAACAGAAAATTATGCAAATTAGGTTGGACAGCATATAAACGACTGAAAATTCGAAGGCTAATGCCAGCCTCTGAAGACATGGCATATGGAAGATGAAATGTCGTCTGGATTTTTGAGCCACTTTACAAGCCAGTTGTAACACTGCTTGCTGTGCTCACAGAATTTTTCTGAGCTCACTTGAAGGCAAAGCCCTCGTGAAGGGCACTCAAGCACTCGCGCGCACTTGTACCCTTCATTCGGAAGCTTTGTCTGCTAGTGTGCATACAAACCTCTGAGAGCACTGCGGGCAGTGCTACAACTTACACTTGTAGTTTAGTACGCGATGGCTGCGGAATTGTACACAGTCACGCCTTGTCCACTCTAACAGAACAGCGGCCGTTTCACAGTGCTAATTTAGTCCATAAGTTTTAAAATTAAGACACAGGTCTACGCAACTTTTCATTGCTTATGACATGAGGATTACACTTTACTCTGTGGGGAAAGTAAAATTAACCTGTTTTAGAATCGAAAATTTTTGGTCTCAGAATTTGTTCCCGTCACGTTTTTCGGACTCCCCCAGGGGCTGGGGAGTAACGCCTCGAGGGGGGTGGTCAAAGGTCACTGACCCGGGTGAACAAGTAAAATTTCCTTAGAATCTGTGCCGAGGTCGGCACAGCAAAAAATGAAACTGGCCCGGGAAGGCTACAACTCACTGTGCAGGAAGGCCTAGCCATGTCATTTCCAAAAATCGTAACAGGAACAATTTTGGTTCAGGCATTTTTGACTTAGGCAATTTTTTACCCTTTGTTCACCTTGTTCACCTGTGCCGACCTCGGCACAAGTTTCAAAAGTGGCTCCAAAAATGTTCCCATGGGCATCAAAATGTGCGCCAGGACACGCTGATTAAAACTAGCTATACGGGAACAATTTTGGTCCAGGCAATTTTGGCCTAGGCCATTTTTCACCCTTAGCTGGAAAATTGTTCACCTTGTTCGCCTGTGCCGACCTCGGCACAGATTTTCAAAATGGACTTAAAAGTGTTCCCATGGGCATCGACACGCTGATTAAAACTAGCTATACGGGAACAATTTTGGTCCAGGCAATTTTGGTCTAGGCCATTTTTCACCCTTAGCTGGCATTCTGTTCACCCTATTTCACTGTGCCGACCTCGGCACAGATTTTCAAAGTGGACCTAAAAGTGTTCCCATGGGCATCAAAGTTAACCCCGCTATCAACCTCGCAAAGAACTTTGACGCATGTTATTAATTTGAGTCATAAGATTTGGTCATACACAGTGGAATAAATTAACTGGGCGCCTAGTTATCCAAATTCTAAAGGCAATATTGTACTAGGAACTAAGCTGTTTCTAACTTTTCTACATTTCAAAACGACATAATACGGAATTAATAATGCAAAAAGTCGGGAAATTTCCCCGGTCTCCTGAGTGACTATTAAAAGTGTTCTGCTGAAAGTGGATGTCTTTAAAATTCGTTTGGTTCCTTGGATTTAAATGACTAATTAGCAGGGGAGTTGCGCTATTGCCGTCACGTTTCACGCAAACCTACAAGTATACGTCATCAATTATTTGTCCGGAATCAAATGAAAGCCGAAATCAAGAAGTAGGAATAGGTAACAACTACTGTCACCCCCAAGTGGCCTGCCGTCTCTTCAATGCATTGTCTAACATCAGCCTACAGACAGATACTGCTTAAATACTACACGAGAAAAGCTGTGCCAGAAAGCAGAGCCTTAAAAAACTTTTAGTGAAAGGTCTGGCACGACCTGCAACCGTTAAGGAAACGTATGGTGAACTCCAACTTCCTGTCCGTCAGACACACATTCTGAGTCTCAAGACAGCTAGAACTACAACGAATCCTTGAATGTCTTAGGCTGCTAAACCAGGCACCAAACTTAGTTTGCAGAAAAAGGTTATATATAGTGTTTGATAGTCATATCTGTCGGTAATGGTCGGTTTGTTGTATTACTCAAAGCTGTGCACTCTGAATGGATCACAAAAGAATTAATTTAAATGGCCATGAAAAAAAGGAATCTTGACTCAATGGCTTACTGATTCCTTCATTGTTTCCGTCACGGCAGCAACCTCAGACCACACCACTTGTATGGGACCGCCGGCCCTAACTCTTGTCTAAAATGTCAGTGCTGACTGACTACAACGCTTATTTACTTGCTGCAAAAGGTTTTAAACAAGACTTGAAACATTGCTCAGTGTAATCGAACCATGCTACAGAACGCATACATACAATTGAATTGCACACGACATCGTGCACTGTGCAGTCGCAAGCCTTGGGTGCTCTCTCTCTCAAAACCTTCAGACGATATAAATATGCAAATTAGGTTGGATAGTATATAAACAACTGAAAATTATGCAAATTAGGTTGGACAGCATATAAACGACTGAAAATTCGAAGGCTAATGCCAGCCTCTGAAAACATGCCATATGGAAGATGAAATGTCGTCTAGATTTTTGAGCCACTTTACAAGCCAGTTGTAACACTGCTTGCTGTGCTCACAGAATTTTTGTGAGCTCACTTGAAGGCAAAGCCCTCGTGAAGGGCACTCATGCACTCGCGCGCACTGGTTTTGTTTGCTAGTGTGCATACAAACCTCTGAGAGCACTGCGGGCAGTGCTACAACTTACACTTGTAGTTTAGTTAGAGTTGTGCCGTTAAGAAATTTCCCGGGCCGTGCCCGGGCCCGGGCATGCTGAACCGATCGGGCCGGGCACAACTCTAAGTTTAGTACGCGATGGCTGCGGAATTGTACACAGTCACGCCTTGTCCACTCTAACAGAACAGCGGCCGTTTCACAGTGCTAATTTAGTCCATAAGTTTTAAAATTAAGACATAGGTCTACGCAACTTTTCATAGCTTATGACATGAGGATTACACTTTACTCTGTGGGGAAAGTAAACTAACAAGATATTTGACGAGACAGCGAACACTGAACGGCCAAATTCTGATCTAATGGAATTTTGAAACATTTGAAAACATTCTTTGCGCAGTGAATGATGAGAACTTGAGGGGGTTAGGATATTTGGGTCATCACCAATTTGCTTTATTGGATTTGGCATAAACGCCACGATGGATAAAGTTTTTACGACGTATAGACTTAATGATATGTACAAGACG
>JASAND010014267.1:0-25986 GCA_030248195.1 Trissonchulus latispiculum
ATTGTTTGATCACTCTTCGTTAGCTCAGTGTGAGCTAAAGTTGTAAGCCTGAAATCTTGTGTTGAGCTAAGATAAAAGCTTGATCAAGAAAGGGATTTCAGTTTGACTCCACTGCGCCAGTGACCCAGAAAGTGCTATAATGGTTTTTCAGGAAATTATTTGACCTCCTTTGCCACATTAACGGTAAGACAAACACCGGGGAGGGGTAACATATAACTGCTACAATATTCAACCAGGCGCAGGCGGATGTTTGAATGTTTTATGTCAACCTGTACATCCGGATGTTTGAACAGCAAGAACATTGAATGACAAAACACCGTATAACGAGAATACTGTATATGGATAATACTGTACAAATGTAAAACACGAAAACGTTGTTTTCAAATGAACTGTCAAAGGCTCAAAAATTTACTAAAAATCGGTTGTTTTTAGGGTAAATGTTGCAAACATTTTAAAAATATTCCGTAATCTCGGTTTAAAGTGCGAGAAAAGTACGGTATTAATTGTTTTCTGTGGTCCTTAGACTTGCTATTTTTAAGCATTTTTTGAAAAAGTTTCGCCCCCCTCCAGACTTGGGGGATGGCCACCCCCCCAGACTTCCTCCTCCAGAAATTTTGACCCAGAAAAAAGTCAGTTGATGCTGCATTTTCAATGGCACATGAGGTCTCAAAAAGCTATCTAGATCGGGTTTTTTCATGTATAACTAAAATAGTTGAATTTTATATACACAGGAACTATCAGAATTATGGAACCCCAGGCCACAGGAATATTTTCCGTACCAATTGTAAAACGCTCATTTTTCAAAAATTTTAGCGCCTTCGGCGCAAAACTAGTATCCTTAGCATCACAATCAGTGTTTCGTACCCCAAATTAAGTTCCAAATAGTAAGCAAGATACAGAATTTACAATATTTCAAAATAAGCTAAATTAAGCTTTATTAAAAACTAAAAAGACAGCCTGAGCGTATATATTAGTAAAGCTTTATGCGAAATTTTTTCAAATGAATTGAGAATCGAGAAGAAGATACTTAATTTTAAAACTTTTAATACATTTCCTTTTGTGAAGACAGCAAGCCAGTCCTTCGGCGCAGCTGGCCAGCTCGTTTGATACAGAACACATTAGAATAAAAATGCTCCGATGGAGCATGAAAAATGCAATATGGGTGACACTGGGTTTTAAGCGGACAGAGGACTAGGTTTTAAAACGTTAATATGGGAGGGGCAGGTTGTAAATACCAGGAGGACTAGGTTAAAAGCGCACTAATATGGACCAGCTTCGCTGAACAACCCATATTCGCGGAAATTGCCCGGACTGATGCTGGTGGCAGTTCTTCAGTAACAGTTTACCAATTTGTGAACACAGCTCTGCGTCTGCAACAGTTGTATTCGTAATACTTAGTAATTACATAATTAATACAACTTACAACCCAACTTAATTTAATTAATTTAATTAATGCATATAATCCAACACTTGGGGGGGGTCACTTTTTTGCCGATTTTTCGACCATCTCCGATTTTGCTCATTTTCACATATTTTGTAGTCCCCATGGGTCCGCGAAACAAGACAAGAGCGTTTTGCGAAATATTGCTTCTATCGTTCTGTACAGGCCCTCAAAGGTGACCTCGACATGTGTTAAACATAGGAAAATTAAAAAGTTAGGTTTAAAAGTTTGTGGCAGAAAAATTTTTCGCTGTATAAGAGTCAGAACTCTGAAACCTTTTCAGAAAAATTAAGGACATGTTGTAGAGTGCAGCTATCTCCTCTGAAGCGATTCTGTTCAGTATTGGATTTTTGTGCGGATTTTTAAGGTCAGACTTTTGGAAAATCGGCAATTTTTGGACCATGAAAAACAGGACCTACGGTACTCTTTTGCTTATCCTGAACGATTCGGCAAAAGCTACAGAAACGGCCAATAGATAGCCTGCACTCTATGCATAAAAC
Source organism: Trissonchulus latispiculum (assembly GCA_030248195.1). Classification (NCBI taxonomy): domain Eukaryota; kingdom Metazoa; phylum Nematoda; class Enoplea; order Enoplida; family Ironidae; genus Trissonchulus; species Trissonchulus latispiculum. The sequence goes on from JASAND010014267.1 coordinate 1,942, forward strand.
CACGTCTTATGAAAGTACTCGCATTTTTTTCTATCATCTACAGTAAGCTCAAAAAACTTGCCACAAAACAGCGAATTTTGCTAAAAATGGGTCATTTTTCCATAATTTTCACATTCTTCTTTTAATTTCTCACTCATTATGTGGTAAAAAATCACCACACTTGGCAGATTAATTACCATATCTATGTCTGTCACATTCCCTGGCCAAAACAAATGCGTCAATATTGAACATGCTACTGTGGCGGCTCCTTTGGTCTTTATAGGTGAAAAATGTCAGTTTTAAAATTTTTCAAAATATAGACAAATTGGGTATCAATCGATAGCTCATGGAACGAGGAGCAACTTTTCTCTACATACAACCAACAGGTCTAAAATGTCGTCTGTACAAGATAAAACGAGTTAAAGTTATACTGGACAGTCGGACAAGGTTAGGTCAGTGCAGCACTCAAGCATGCATTATGAACGCCTGGATAGCTAGCCATGAGCCACGTCTGCACTTAAATATTACCTTAGTGAAGGCTTTAATTTGAATTGTATCAGTTAACCCTGTTTTCAGTGGCGTTTAGGTATCCACCGGAACTTGCGGGGCTCATCACGGAATTTTCAAGTTTTCCGGCTTTGAACCTGCCCTAAGTGAAGAAATGACTCTCCACTTTCACTAAATTAGGATTCGAACAGGCGACCTACCTAACAGGAGCTCAGTAGGCTCGAAGCATATTTAAAGATAATAACAACAATTTAATATAGAAGTCTTCTAATAGCAATATAAAATTAGCTGGAACCATTAGCATACTGGATTTTCACGTTAAACAGATTTTAAACATAGTACGAAGCATGTTTAAGATCTAATTACATTTCAATAGAGTAATCAGATTTAAACATATTTAAATATATTTAAGGTGGTGATTCCTTCAGTCCACATAAAGTTTGCACCATTATTACTCATTCATTACTTGGAGTTAAGAAGCCATTTTTATATCAAAATGTAGCTTGACATTTTCTCGTTTTAATGCATGCCACGAAACTAATGTTGCTTTTCTAAAATATTTTTAACACATTTTAGAAAGAAGTATAATTTTCCAGAATTTTTGCAGACTCCAAGGTAAATTTTTCGCGAGACATCGGTTATATCATTCGATACCTCCATCAAATAGCTGGGGACGATTTTTTATTTATTGTGAAATCGCTCTTCGTTATAGAGAAATAAGCTGAAATGTGTGCGTAACCTGTATTTTGCCTACTTTTCCCAAATTTGTCAAGCGATTACTTTAGCTAGAAAGCGGCAATCGGGACAACTAAAAAATCGTCCCTGGGTATATTTGTGCAGAACACATTTGTTCAGTAGCAGCCCTCCAGCTTGCATGGTGAATGCTCCACAATCTTTGGAAAAAATTGGTCGTGTTTTTGCAAAAACTACATTTTTCTGATTTCAGCCTACAGGATAGCAGGTGGAAGACGATCATGCGTCGGATAATCTGTCCCTGTGAGACCTTCAGATCGACGCCCTTAGTTTGATTTTACGGCTTGCGTAGTTCAAGAAATGTTGGATAATTTGATTTCTGCAAAAATGACAAGTTTTCGACGCCTTTATGTGTAATGAAGTTGCTAGTCTCCAGAGACAGAAAACGCTCTGCTCTCCGGTCTAGTGACAGAAAACGCTCTGCACTTGATTACACGGAAGGTCAGCGCGTCCACTTGCTAGAAGTAGACTTAGGCACCGGATCTCCGAAAGGTGGTGTTCCAAAATCAGAGATTCCCTGCAGCCAACCTTTGTAGGGGTCTTCTTCGTGAGTTCGTTTGTTGCACTGGATTCCAGCTGATCAGCAAGAGGGGTCAGCGCTTGCTTGGATTTGATCGCTGGATTGATGATGAGTCTTCGGCTTCCTGACCAGAACTTACCTTTGAGTAGTCCTGATCCAATCCTTAGGCTAACGCGCCTGGCTTTCAGAGACAATCGCGCCTCTCTGTTAAACTCTGAGACTCTAAGTCTGACACACCAATTATTTACTAAACTTGTTACAGGTATTACGGGGACACGCTTTGGTAAGATTACAAGTTACAATACAAGATGCGTTACTAACAGGGGTCGTTACAAACTGTGCAAAACAGATACAATTACAGATTCAGTACAGTATACAATTTACTGTACCAGAGTTGCCAGTTACCCTCTTTAGGTTATTATTAATATTATCCTAATTTAGGATAATATTACCCAAGTTATAGGTTTTAGGTTAGGGACAAGGTTCAGTGGTACTTCTTCTTCTTCCTTTTCTTAAACTCTGTCTTCACTACCTAATTATTACACTGTCTCCAACTCTCTACTAACCAAGTACCTATATGCTTTCTCGTGCGCCTATATGCTTGTGCTGTGCGACTCTTTATCCGTCCTTACAAACGGATTATCAAACTACAAATCAGCAAACTACAAACAAACAATTATTAGCTGAGATAAACCTGGGGTCGGTCTATGGGTGAGTCCCCGAATCGTTGGACACTGCTTTCCCGAAGGTCCGCTCCAACACCTAGACAGGGTTACTGTACGGAACTGGCTTTTTGAGGAAATACAGAAAATGGGGAGTTTCCTGGTTCTGCCTTACTTATTCCTAATTAATGTAATTTAAGCAACTACACAGTTCAACAAATCCAGGACTTCTTCTTCTTCACTGATGATGGGGTGGCGCTTAGGCCAGAGACACGGGAGAAATGCCTCCCGACTTCAAACTGATGACGAAAAGGGTTGAATACATGATGAAATCGAAAAGAGAAATAGTGTTTTAGTCCTTTTTTCAAGAATTACGTTCAGGCCTTTCAGTTTCTGGTTTAACCTCCCTCTTTGATCAGGTGGTGCTACGCTCGCTGTCTCTGTCTTAAATCCGCTACTCGGCAATACAAGCCGTCTATGTACCTTCCAAAATGACTGTTCCTGATTATCTGACTGACTGACTGATACGATTCACTGATCCGGACTTCTGCGGTCCAACAACTGAGCTACTGACTATCTGAGAGACACAAGACTGATATGATCCACGGGCAGATCAGATTCGGATAGAGCAGCGTAGCTTCGTCTCCGCACCTGAATCAAATGGGTTAAAACCCATTAGTACAAGATTATGGTGCGGGAATCGAACCCAGCAACCAATGGCCCCTGAGTACTTGAAAAACGGACTAAAACACCGTTCTTTTTCGATCTCATCATGAATTCAATCCTTTTCGTCATCAGTTTTGTGTCGGGAGGCGTTTCTCCCGTGTCACTGGCCTAAGCGCCACCCCGTCATCAGTGAAGAAGAAGAAGCCGTCGATTCGTTGAATTGTTGTAGTTGTTTAATTTACATTAATCAGGAATAAGTAAGGCAGAACCAGGAAACTCCCCACTTTTCTGTATTTCCTCAAAAAGCCAGTTCCGTACAGTAACCCTGTCTAGGTGTTGGAGCGGACCTTCGGGAAAGCAGTGTCCAACGATTCGGGGACTCACCCATAGACCGACCCCAGGTTTATCTCAGCTAATAATTGTTTGTTTGTAGTTTGCTGTTTTGCAGTTTGATAATCCGTTTGTAAGGACGGATAAAGAGTCGCACAGCACAAGCATATAGGCGCACGAGAAAGCATATAGGTACCTGGTTAGTAGAGAGTTGGAGACAGTGTAATAGTTAGGTAGTGAAGACAGAGTTTAGGAAAAGGAAGAAGAAGAAGTATCACTGAACCTTGTCCCTAACCTAAAACCTATAACTTGGGTAATATTATCCTAAATTAGGATAATATTAATAATAATTAAACGAGGGTAACTGGCAACTCTGGTACAGTGAATTGTATCCTGTACTGAAGTGTAACTGTATTTGTTCTTTACACAGTTTGTAACGACCCCTGTTAGTAACGCATTAATATTGTAACTTGTAACCTTGCCAAAGCGTGTACCCATAATACTTGTAACAAGTGTAATAAATAGTTGGTGTGTCAGACCTAGAGTCTCAGAGTTTAACGAAGAGGCGCGATTGTCTCTGAAAGTCAGGCGCGTTAGCCTAGAGATTGGATCAGGACTACTCAAAGGTAAGTTCTGGTCAGGGAGCGGAAGACTCATCCTCAATCCAGCGATCAAATCCAAGCAAGCGCTGACCCCTCTTGCTGATCAGCTGGAATCCAGTGCAACAAACGAACTCACGAAGAAGACCCCTACAAAGGTTGGCTGCAGGGAATCTCTGATTTTGGAACACCACCTTTCGGAGATCCGGTGCCTAAGTCTACTTCTATAAGTGGACGTGCTGACCTTCCGTGTAATCAAGTGCAGAGCGGTTTCTGTCACTAGACCGGAGAGCAGAGCGTTTTCTGTCTCTGGAGACTAGCAACTTCATTACACATTGCACTAACTTAAGGTGGTGATTCCTTTTGAGCACATATTGTTGTTTGGCGGCGTAAATCAAGATGAAATTTGATGAAACTTTCCGAAATTATTTTCTTGTGCGCTCTTACACCCCGCGCGCACTCCCGATAAAAAAAAAGGTGACGGCCGGGGGGATTGGTTTTCCCAACTACGGGACGTTTGGGGGTAGGATACGGTTAAGATTAAATTCAATCTTAAAATCACATTTAGCTCACTTTTCTTTACAATTAAAGTTTTTATTTTTTTTTCGGGGGGTGAAATACCGGTTTTTCTTGTGGGGGGGGGAAAAATTGGCATTTTGGGCGAAAAAAAAAAACAAAAAAACATTTAGAACCACACGGGAAAAAACAAAAAGAAAGGGGGCAACTAGAAGGGCAAAGGGGAAAAATCACCCGGACGAATACCTCCTCCACCTGCTATCCTGTAGGCTGAAATCAGAAAAATGTAGTTTTTGCAAAAACACGACCAATTTTTTCCAAAGATTGTGGAGCATTCACCATGCAAGCTGGAGGGCTGCTACTGAACAAATGTGTTCTGCACAAATATACCCAGGGACGATTTTTTAGTTGTCCCGATTGCCGCTTTCTAGCTAAAGTAATCGCTTGACAAATTTGGGAAAAGTAGGCAAAATACAGGTTACGCACACATTTCAGCTTATTTCTCTATAACGAAGAGCGATTTCACAATAAATAAAAAATCGTCCCCAGCTATTTGATGGAGGTATCGAATGATATAACCGATGTCTCGCGAAAAAATTTACTTGAGTCTGCAAAAATTCTGGAAAATTATACTTCTTCTAAAATGTGTTAAAAATATTTTAGAAAAGCAACATTAGTTTCGTGGCATGCATTAAAACGAGAAAATGTCAAGCTACATTTTGATATAAAAATGGCTTCTTAACTCCAAGTAATGAATGAGTAATAATGGTGCAAACTTTATGTGACCAAAGGGAATCACCACCTTAAATATATTTAAATATGTTTAAATCTGATTACCTATTGAAACGTAATTAGATCTTAAACATGCTTCGTACTATGTTTAAAATCTGTTTAACGTGAAAATCCAGTATGCTAATGGTTCCAGCTAATTTTATATTGCTAATGGAAGACTTCTATATTAAATTGTTGTTATTATCTTTAAATATGCTTTGAGCCTACTGAGCTCCTGTTAGGTAGGTCGCCTGTTCGAATCCTAATTTAGTGAGAGTGGAGAGTCATTTCTTCACTTAGGGCAGGTTATTTACCCGGTTTATTGTCTGGCGAGGCTGCCCCGACCGCCTCCTGTGGTCGGTTAGTTGTTCATCTGTGCCACGATCTTCGCACCCGCTACGCCTGGGTGTGCTAGCGGCGTTTAGTAGGTAGGAAAGCTCATTACCCTCGCTACAACGTGGCACGGTTAAAAGACAGAAAAATGCGATGGCTTTTGTACTGTATTAGAAGGTTGCATTTTTCGAAACAGGAAATTTGGTGGAATGTAGTTTGGGGCAAACATTTCGTCGGCCATCCCGAGCGTGGCAAAACGCACAAAACCGATTGGTCAGGTCAAGAAAAAATGGCACAGACAGTGAATATATTCAATGCCTTGAAAAATGTTGTGGACACTAGATATATTGTAGTGGTGTAGACCTCCGTATGCTGAAATTAAGCAAGACTTGACTAACCAAGAACTTGACCCAGCGTCGAGATATTGCTCCTTTTAGGGGTCGACTTGTTTGATCACTCTTCGTTAGCTCAGTGTGAGCGAAAGTTGTAAGCCTGAAATCTTGTGTTGAGCTAAGATAAAAGCTTGATCAAGAAAGGGATTTCAGTTTGACTCCACTGCGCCAGTGACCCAGAAAGTGCTATAATGGTTTTTCAGGAAATTATTTGACCTCCTTTGCCACATTAACGGTAAGACAAACACCGGGCAGGGGTAACATATAACTGCTACAATATTCAACCAGGCGCAGGCGGATGTTTGAATGTTTTATGTCAACCTGTACATCCGGATGTTTGAACAGCAAGAACATTGAATGACAAAACACCGTATAACGAGAATACTGTATATGGATAATACTGTACAAATGTAAAACACGAAAACGTTGTTTTCAAAAGAACTGTCAAAGGCTCAAAAATTTACCAAAAATCGGTTGTTTTTAGGGTAAATGTTGCAAACATTTTAAAAATATTCCGTAATCTCGGTTTAAAGTGCGAGAAAAGTACGGTATTAATTGTTTTCTGTGGTCCTTAGACTTGCTATTTTTAAGCATTTTTTGAAAAAGTTTCGCCCCCCTCCAGACTTGGCGGATGGCCACCCCCCCCAGACTTCCTCCTCCAGAAATTTTGACCCAGAAAAAAGTCAGTTGATGCTGCATTTTCAATGGCACATGAGGTCTCAAAAAGCTATCTAGATCGGGTTTTTTCATGTATAACTAAAATAGTTGAATTTTATATACACAGGAACTATCAGAATTATGGAACCCCAGGCCACAGGAATATTTTCCGTACCAATTGTAAAACGCTCATTTTTCAAAAATTTTAGCGCCTTCGGCGCAAAACTAGTATCCTTAGCATCACAATCAGTGTTTCGTACCCCAAATTAAGTTCCAAATAGTAAGCAAGATACAGAATTTACAATATTTCAAAATAAGCTAAAAAACGAAAAATTAAGCTTTATTAAAAACTAAAAAGACAGCCTGAGCGTATATATTAGTAAAGCTTTATGCGAAATTTCAAATGAATTGAGAATCGAGAAGAAGATACTTAATTTTAAAACTTTTAATACATTTCCTTTTGTGAAGACAGCAAGCCAGTCCTTCGGCGCAGCTGGCCAGCTCGTTTGATACAGAACACAAGAACAAAAATGCTCCGATGGAGCATGAAAAATGCAATATGGGTGACACTGGGTTTTAAGCGGACAGAGGACTAGGTTTTAAAACGTTAATATGGGAGGGGCAGGTTGTAAATACCAGGAGGACTAGGTTAAAAGCGCACTAATATGGACCAGCTTCGCTGAACAACCCATATTCGCGGAAATTGCCCGGACTGATGCTGGTGGCAGTTCTTCAGTAACAGTTTACCAACTTGTGAACATAGCTCTGCGTCTGCAACAGTTGTATTCGTAATACTTAATAATTACATAATTAATACAACTTACAACCCAACTTAATTTAATTAATTTAATTAATGCATATAATACAACACTTAAGGGGGGGGTCACTTTTTTGCCGATTTTTCGACCATCTCCGATTTTGCTCATTTTCACATATTTTGTAGTCCCCATGGGTCCGCGAAACAAGACAAGAGCGTTTTGCGAAATATTGCTTCTATCGTTCTGTACAGGCCCTCAAAGGTGACCTCGACATGTGTTAAACATAGGAAAATTAAAAAGTTAGGTTTAAAAGATTGTGGCAGAAAAATTTTTCGCTGTTTAAGAGTCAGAACTCTGAAACCTTTTCAGAAAAATTAAGGACATGTTGTAGAGTGCAGCTATCTCCTCTGAAGCGATTCTGTTCAGTATTGGATTTTTGTGCGGATTTTTAAGGTCAGACTTTTGGAAAATCGGCAATTTTTGGACCATGAAAAACAGGACCTACGGTACTCTTTTGCTTGTCCTGAACGATTGGCAAAAGCTACAGAAACGGCCAATAGATAGCTGCACTCTATGCATAAAACCACGTCTTATGAAAGTACTCGCATTTTTCTATCATCTACAGTAAGCTCAAAAAACTTGCCACAAAACAGCGAATTTTGCTAAAAATGGTCATTTTTCATAATTTTCACATTCTTCTTTTAATTTCTCACTCATTATGTGGTAAAAAATCACCACACTTGGCAGATTAATTAATATATCTATGTCTGTCACATTGGCCAAAACAAATGCGTCAATATTGAACATGCTACTGTGGCGGCTCCTTTGGTCTTTATAGGTGAAAAATGTCAATTTTAAAATTTTTCAAAATATAGACAAATTGGGTATCAATCGATAGCTCATGGAACGAGGAGCAACTTTTCTCATACAACCATGGGTCTAAAATGTCGTCTGTACAAGATAAAACGAGTTAAAGTTATACTGGACAGTCCTGCAAGGTTAGGTCAGTGCAGCACTCAAGCATGCATTATGAACGCCTGGATAGCTGGCCATGAGCCACGTCTGCACTTAAATATTACCTTAGTAAAGGCTTTAATTTGGTGTATCGGTTAACCCTGTTTTCGGTCGCGTTTGGTATCCACCGGAACTTGCAGGGCTCATCACCGGAATTTTCAAGTTTTCCGGCTTTGAACCTGAATAACTCTGTCACAGTTTGATTTCGAACGCTAATATTCTAAGTTATTTTTGAGAACATGTGGGGGCATATTATGTGTTAGATTTTAATCTATTTAAGAAGAGGTGTTTAATTGTTTATTCTTTTCAGCAAATGAACTCAACTCACTATTCCTTAACTTTTCGATACTAACCCAGCTTCTTGAATTTTAAATTTAATTGAATTACAACTGGATCCTAGACACAATGGTATTGTGGGATCAACTCAGCAAACTCTCCCTCAAATTTTCACTGAAAATAGATTTTAGATAACCTTCACAAAAAATGGCCAACTTTACGCAAACTTTATATGAATGTGTTCGAATACATTTCAAAATAATAAAACAAACGGTGACAAATCTTTAACGTTTCAATATTTTAAATTTTTAACCCATATCCGGCTAGCGTCAGTTTAAACTGACATTGAAATTTTCGCAGATTGCTCGACAACGGTTAGCTCCATAATTAATCTTTTTATACAGGCTTGTCAGCTATTAATTGTGCTTCATAATTAGTGTGAACAATCCCAAGTTTGCACTGCCGCGTTAGCTCCAGCCAATAAATTTCCTGTAGTGGTCTTCATAGTGGAACGTAGTTGGTTCATCAAAGCAAAACTTATAAAAAGTTAATAGATATTAAATATTTTTAATGCATAAAATATGCAGTTATGTGTCAGTTCTCAGCTGCATAGAACCAACTTTCTCCCACAGACGTGATTCTGGAGCTACAGCAATATTGCTAGTGTCAGTTTAAACTGACGCTAGCCGCAGCTGGGTACAGTTAGTTATTGTGTATACTTAGGGTAATAATATTACGATATGGCAATTTAAGTATTCATATGGAAGTTATTTAGTTTATAGACACATCTAATGAGCGGATATACATACTGGAGTAGCCAGAGAATGAATTGAAGGTGCTAATGTCGTCATCTTGGCAAGGACTATTGCTAATGAGAACAGTAATATTGATTCAGGAGACGACAAGGCGCCATCTGGGGATCCAAACAATGTGAGAACACTCTGCAGAGTTGCCGATAATAGCAGCTTTGTCAGACTCCCATCCGTTGGATCCCCAGCTGCCGCCATATTGATTTGTGATACAGCACCACAACCTTCGTTGCCATTACTCGGTGCCAATTAGCGATATCAGCACCGTCAATTCATTCTCTGACTTTTTCAGCATGTGTAACACCTCATTAGTAGTGAAGCTGACACAAAAACCGTCAACATTATTTGTATAGCCAAGAATTTATACTTGAAGTATTAAAAATTTCTAACCACATTGGAGAAATACCATTATAGGGGCAATTTAGAAAATTTAAGTGTCTTAGACTGGCACTAGTCCAACATGCTTTTTAACCTGAATGATTAGACAACTGCTTTTACTCAATTGCTTTAAAATTTCTTCCTTTCATTTGATTTACTTTGTTTATTTCTGGGGTTTTTCTTGAAAATTTGACTGTACCCGTTCACGGCTAGCGTCAGTTTAAACTGACACATACGTTTTCGACTTCCATCTTAAAAATAAGTACTTTATTAAGAAACCATTTGCTGTTTACTTATTTTTGTACACGTATTAGTCGATTTTTAGTAAAAAATTTTTAAATCCCCCGTATGGTTTGATATGGGTTAAGTTTTCTAACGAGAATGCAAGGAGATCCAAAAATGTTTTAAATATAATTTTGCAAATTTAAGATTGTAAGCTTTCTGACTCGCCGAACACGAATCTGAAGTTTTTTCGATTCAGCTCTTGGTCAGTTCGGTAGGAAAGAAAAGTTTTAGGCTTCAGATGTAAGAGTATAATAATGTAAATAAGATGCCATATTCGTGCTGTGGGTCTCCAAAACCTTGATATCCAAGTTTTCAACAAAATTAGAGATGATAACATTAGTTTTCCTTGATCCTTGATTCGGAAGCTTACGACTTCAAACCTTTTCACAAATTTTAATTTAAAAAATTTAGTTACAATTAATCGGAAAAGACATGCAATGCATCCACGCAAAAGTTTAGAGCTAAACTGATTAAATTTTGAGAAAGATAGATCCTGGGGGTGATATTTTGCTTAAAAATTTGGGGAAGGATTATTGTTTACCGTATTCGAAAGTGTGTGTTTCCCAAGTTTTATAAAAAATTTGAAATTCTACAGTATGTAAACAAATAAATATGTAAGTTTCTTGGATCCAGATATATAGTTGTAACAGCTTCCATATGCTATCTTCGCTTCGTCTATTTTTGTATACGTATATAAGGTAAAATATTGAAATATGAAAAAATTTTAAAACTATGTTGCCTAATTCAGAAACATTTGAGCTTATTAACACTCGAAACTATTTTCAAAATTTTATTCTACAACGACCATCAATGCTACGGATTACAGATATATTATTTCGTATATTTCCTACTATCATGTGTATAACGTATATATTTACATGCAGCATATAATAGTATATACTGGGTATGTAAAGTACTTACATGAAGCATATAATAGCATACAATGAAACACTAGAAGTATATATGCTGCGTATTCCAAGCACACACTTTCAAAGCGCTTGCGTATTTACGCTACACATTTTAGAATGCGTATTTCAGTTACACACCTGGTGAGGGGTCAATGCGTTTCGGCGCATTGATCTGGCGGCGAGCTTCCGCCACCAGGAGGGTCTTGCTTATGCGAATGCAAGGACGCCATATTGATATCGGGCAATATGGTATCCGGCCAATGAAGACAAACTGAGGCTGGGCCCTGACAGCGGCTCCTTACGCCTGTAGCCAGGGGTCTCAATGAGGTCTCTGGCTACTTACGGTGTAGGCCCCACTATGTACTGAAGCCCACCAGTACATAGTGTTATCCCGGTAAGACAGGCTTCGGTGATTGTGGTCCCTGATAATCACTGAACCTCTCTTACGTTCCCGATCCCCAACTCTCCCCCTCACTCTGGGCCAAAATTATCTATATAATGGGAGGAGGGGAACCAAAGTTCCGTGCCAGAGGCACGAATCAATCAAAATATGGGAGGGTCCTGTGCCTGTCCCCCAGCGCTGGGCTCTTATACCCATTGGACAAACGACCCCAGCTCCCGGGGGGATTGTCTTAGGCTTGTATTAAAATTTTGAGCTTTCAGCTCGAATTGAGGGCTTTACTCGTGGGGGTGTGATTATGGTTCCACTCTGCAAAATTCAAAATTCTCCCGTCCCTCCTGTGCATATTGCAGGTATATAGGAGCAGATAGGGCATATCACTGCTGACGAAGATTACAGACCGGAAAAGAACCAGTGGAGAACTAGTGGATAGCCTGATACCACGCCTTTTCTATGGTAAAAGGCACCGGACAGACCTTGGGTTACCCATCATATTTGCTTACACTACCACAGGAGACAGGAAATAGGTAAAACCCGACCAGTCAGCAGGGACAGGATGCCAGACCCTGCTGACAACAACATCACTTGCTTCAGGTATGCCAACCCGCTATCTGGTGACACCTTCGAGGATGAGTAAGGACGGTCGGAGGTCGACCAGGACAGGTCAGTACCGCCTCAGTGAGGTGACCACACCGGTACACCTCACTAGGTGCCAATGTTTAGCCTTCTGTGCTGACTTCAATGGTTTGTCCAGCTTGCCGGCACATAAAAGTGTGGGGGTGACTCTCTGGTATAAAGCTTCCTACATCCAATGTGGATAACCCCGACGCAGTCGGAGTTATTCACCTTGGTTGTCTCTATGGAGAGGCCTCGCGACAGCTCACCAGCTAGCGGGCGGGAAGTGAATTCTACCTACCTACCTACCTCAGTTACACAGATTAGAAATATGCGACCCGCCCAGCCAAGCTCTTTGCCTGCCGTGTGGTCCTCGCTAACTGGGCTCTCTATCGCCGGCGCTACCATTGCCGTCGCCCATTCATTCGGAGAATAGGCGAAATTCTTCTTGGCTACGACCCCGCGCAAGCCAGCTACCTACCAGATGTCCCAGCTTCCCGTGTCCGGGATGAACTTAGTGGTCTTGAACATTTCAGTGACCAAACTTTGGCTCTTTTCCTTGCGGCCCTCTATGGAATGTTGGAGTCCCCTCTCTTCTCAGGGTCGGTAAAGGACGCTACGCTAAGATGTAGCTATGTAATGAATCTTAATTAACGAATAGATGGAGCAAAGGCATACGGTAGAAACAGTAGATAGTTATGTATTAATTGTTGTACTGTTAACTAGTAACAAGAGTACGTAATAACTAAGAGTGTGACAAGCGTCACACTCTTAGTTATCAAGCGAAAAACATCATCTGCACAATAACGGCTGACCCCCCCCCTCACAACTGAGTATGTGCACTTCAAATATTTTTGCCCGCTATGCCTACGTTCTAAAGCTCAAAAGAACAACTAGTCAGTTGGTTCAATGTGCGTCTGTAGCGAGCTTTAGAACGTTGGCATAGCGGGCAAAAATATTTGAAGTGCACATACTCAGTTGTGGGGAGGTCAGCCGTTATTGTGTAGATAATGTTTTTGCTTGATAACTAAGAGCGTGACGCTTGTCACACTCTTAGTTATTATGTACTCTTGCTAGTAATAAAGTAATATGTAATTGTTCTTGTCTATCTTAGTTGGTAACTCTGTATTGTTTTGTCCTTGAAATTGTGTGTGTTAGCTTTGACCAAGGTTGGTTCTTCTTTGAAATCATTCCTTTTCTTTCTGTCTAACTTCAGCTAGAATTCTAGAAGCTTGCTTACGTCAATAGAAGGGCTGGAAAAGAGAAACCAAAAATTAGATTCTTGGGAAGAAAATTGGAAACTGTTTTTTTGAGTTGAGATAAATTGCTGACTGTTTCGTAATTGCCAAAGTCTTACGGTAGCCAGGAAAGGGCAACTTTGTAATTCTCTTTTGTTAGTCAGCCTCGGTGCTAGTTGCCAAAGAGTAAAGTCGTTCCTGTGATTCTGCTCCGATTCTGTTTTGGGGGGGTTTGTAAAAATGGCTGGAGGGGGTTTGCCCCCCCCCCAATTGCCAGCATAGGTGTAAGGTGGGGGAGGGGTTGGGGGGAAGCCCCCCCAAGTCTTTTTCAACCCTGTCCAAAACGTTTTGGGGGGGGACGTCCCCCCAACTGGCACTGGCCTTGGCCATTGGAACAACTTTGCTGGGTAAAATCGTTGTAAATTGCTGCGCAAGGTACGATTTTACCATGAATTTTCCACGGATTTTTAATGAAATTGTAATATTTTTCAATGGATTTACAATGATTATATCCGATTTTACCATAAGATTTCAATGAATTTACAACGGTTCTACATCGGTTTTAATACGTATTTACAATAATTTTACCACGTTGTAAAATTGTTGTAAATCTGTTGTAAAATCGTTGTAAATGCAATTGGACCAATTTACAATGTTTTTACAACTTTTACAACAAATTTACAACGTCTTTATAACGATTTTACCATGTGGTATATTTGTTGTAAAATCGTGGTAAATGTTTACAACGTTTACAACAACCAAAACAAGTTTTAACAATTTTATAACATATTTACCACGTTGTAAAATTGTTGTAAAATCGATGTAAAAACGTTGTAAACATTTATCACGATTTTATAGCAGGTTTACGACATGGTAAAAGCGTTACAAAGATATTGTAAATTCGTTGTAAAGGTTGTAAAAACATTGTAAGTTGAGTAGTTGACCCAATTGAATTTACCATGTTTTTACAACAGATTTACAACAATTTTACATGGTAAAACTATTGTAAATACGTATTAAAACCGATGTAGAACCGTTGTAAATTCATTGAAATCTTATGAAAAAATCGGATATAATCATTGTAAATGTATTAAAAACATTAAAAGTTCATTTAAAATCCGTGGTAAATTCATGGTAAAATCGTTGTACCTTGCACAGGAATTTACAACGATTTTACTCAGCAAAGTTCTTCCAGTGTGGGGGGGGGGGGTTGTCGCGCCGAAGGCGCGAAAAATGGCCAAAAATTGGAAATTGGGTATTTTTAGGGTAAATTTAAAACAAATTTTCCAAAATGTCCAAATTTTTGTGCTTAAACTGTTTACTATTATAAACATGAGAAATACACGTTTTAACTGTATTATGGATCTTATGACTCAATATTGACCTTATTTTGAACTTGGAAACATGTTGGCAATCAAGTTCTTGAGCATAGGTGAACCAGGCTACAGTTTACCCCCTGTGAGACCCCCCACGGAGAGGCCAGACCCCCTGCCCCCCACCCGACCTCGACTACTCCCCCCAAGCCGAGCTCAAACCCCTCTCCCCCCCCTAAAATTGGGTCCAAACCAAATAAAAAATGCAAAATTTTTGGAAAGTTTTTGCAATTTCTGAAAATGTTTGAAAAATTCGAAATAATGGCTATAAATCACATATAAAGAGCTAAAGATGGTTATTTATAGCAATTAAAAGGCAATATACGCAATTATAAACCACAATCTGGGCTAATTTAGGCATATTTTAGCACAAATTTGTCAATTTTCAATCACTATTTTCGCATACGAAAACTATTGAAGCTTTTGAGTAAGTTTAATGAACAGTACATCGAAAAAGGAGCATTTTTAGCTAAAAAAACTTGGGTACAGTTTAGGGGGGGTCCCCCTCCCCCAAATTTCGGATTTTGGTGGGTTCCCCCGAGCCAAATTTGGACCTTCTACTCCGCCCCCCCCAACCCAAACAGGTGGTACACCTATGTTCTTGAGTTTAAAATCACTGTCTAATGTTAAAATTACTTTATGGCTGGAGCAGGAATGTATAAAATGAAAACTAATATGTATTGTGTACAGTGACTCATTTCTCCATTTAGAAGCCCTATCTTCAACACAGAGCTAGCTTAGGTGGATTTTTTTGCATTAAGATTATGCAAATTAGGTTTTGACCCTATTTAAGGTGCTGGTTTCCTTTCGGGTATTTTTGACTCCTACGGCTTTAATCCTTTACGCAAAGGGCAAAAACTTATGAAATAACCTATTTCCGTGCTCTTTAACATTTTAGGACCAGTCCCGCATTCTTAGGCCAAAAGATAAGAAAGTTTTGTTTTTTGGCATTAAGCTCCCAGTAGGTAGACAGGACACGGGATTGGTTGGTATGGCTGGAAAGAGGACTCGAAAATGAACATTTTTGCTCTTAAAACCTTTGAGCTATCTCCAGTGGTTAAGTCAGTATAAGCAAAAAACTGTTTTTAGGGTCAAAAAATGGCCATTTTCGAGGAAGTCAGTTTTTTCAAAATTATATACTGCCACATGTTGAGGACAAAATTGGCTTAGTTATAATCAATCGATACATCGTCCAAATGCACATTTTATGAATGCCTATTAGCCGGACTTTATTGCTTTCAGCTAGAGATTTGGCTGAAAAACCATTTTGGCAAAACTGCGATTATTTTGTTTCGAACATCGATTTCTCAAAAACTACTCGACGGATTCCGGAGATTTTCGCCAGAATCGAAATTCGCACTTCTGCGGAGGGACGTTTTTCTTGGTTGGGCTAAAACATATTGAGTAGCAAGAAAACTCAATGCGAAGTTGCGAAATTTCGTGTTACTGTGCATTTGGCCGATTTTCTCGACCGTTAAGACCTGCTGAACCAAATCCGAAAAACGTCCCTCGGCCCATATGTCCTTCATATCGTGGCACAAAAAGAACTTTTGGCCGATTCTTCAGTTTTGAGAAATCGATGTTCAAAATCTTTTGGTCTATATTCATCCTGTTAGATGTCAGCTTGTCAGAAAATTTCTGCTATTTTTTTGCTAATTTTGCCAGTTCTATAAGCTCTTGTGAATGTGCAGATAATAAGCTTTAAAACGGTGTATAAAGCTCTTTGGAACTCTCAAAATTGCGAAAGTTATAGCGTTTAAAAAAATCACCACAAAAGCACTGCACAAAAGGATACCACCACCTTAAGCAGCAAAATTGATCACTTTGACGCAGTCTTCGACTGTCAGCAATCTACACGGTTGCAGATTTTTGAACACTGGTATAGCTTCGGAGCTACACATCAGTGCAGTAGGTACGAAGGTACTAGCTTGCGCTGGGCATCACAAGTCCAGTCCAGTCGTGGCATGGGCAAGCATAGGCCCTTCCTGATGTTTATTCACATCAGCGACAAAAAATTGAGCAGCAGAATCAAGAGTACATAATAACTAAGAGTGTGACAAGTGTCACATTCTTAGTTATTAAGGCCGGGGACATCATCTGCACGATAACGGCTGACCCCCTACACAAATTAGAACCCAGTGACCCCTCCCACAAATGAGTACCTGGTACACATTTGTGTACCATCACTCGCTTGTATCTTTACGTGTTGAAGCCAAAAATGTTCTATCAACAGCTGGCCACTTTCGAGCTTCAACACATAAACATACAAGCGAGTGATGGTACACAAATGTGTACTAGGTACTCATTTGTGGGAGGGGTCACTGGGGTCTAATTTGTGTAGGGGGTCAGCCGTTATCGTGCAGATGATGTCACCGGCTTTAATAACTAAGAGTGTGACACTTGTCACACTCTTAGTTATTATGTACTCTTGGCGGAATGAAAACTCATGAATTTTAGACATGAGAATCAACAATTTTTTCTATTTATTTGGGATGGAATATTACGTTTTACTGCTGAATCAAATGCTGTTACTTATTCATCAATGCATTGTGCAAAACTATGTTTTGTTTGCTGAAAGAAATGACTTCTGGCCTCATAAGAAGGAGCAAAGATTTGGTAGGATTTTAAAAGATAATAGCAATTTGAAATCAAAGGAAATAAAGAAATGTCAAGTGAAATTGTAATGTAAAACAGAGGCTTCTAACACTTGGCCGTCCTTTTAATTAAGGACAATGTTCGTAATTGAATAATTAACAGGTCTAAACAGGAATACTGCCCCTTTTGGGCCAACTCATTATCATTAGAAACGGCTGAAAATGCGATTTTTGGCATAAAAAATGAAAAATATTTTTGGGGGAGGGAGGTTGGGAGGGGTCTCCAGAGGGCGGGCTCCCCAGCAAAGGTTGGGGGGGAGAGCCTCCCCCATCATAGGCGTAATTGGGGGGTGGGGGTAGTAACCCCCCCAGCCATTTTTGCAAACCCCCCCAGAAATTTTTGTGGGCCCCCGGTCCCCCCAACTGTGGGGGAGGCTCAGGGGGGGGGGCGGGCATAGTTGCCTTGGGGGGGGGGGGATCCCCCCCCAAAAATTTTCGACCAAATTTACCCCCTCCCAAATTTTTGGACTATCCCTCCCCCCACTTTTGGCTACCCCCCCGAACCCTCCCCCCAACGATTTTTGGACCCAAAAAGTTAGCTAAATTTAGTCAAAAAATGGTCATTTTTTGAAAAATTTTTCTAAAATTTTGGCCTAAACTCGCTTTAAAACGGTGCAAAAACGCCTAAAACGTTAAGAACAAGCCTTATTTTGATGAAAAAAGGGCTAAATTACAGAAAATTTTGCATTTTTTGGCCATTTTTTGAATTTTCTGAGGTCCGAATTTTGGGGGGGGGGGTTCGGGGGGGTACTCCCCACCCCATCACATTTCGGGGGTCGACCACCAAATTTCCGAAGTTTCCCCCCCCCCCCCCCCAACCAAAATTTCCAGGGAAACTATGGGGGCGGGTCGTGACTCGTGGGGGGTTTGGGGGGGTCTAAAAAGGGCCCCCCCCCCCAAAATTCCGGGGGAGGGGGGCCCCCCAACCCAAATCCCCGTTACACCTATGTCCCCCACCCCAAATCTCCGTTACACCTATGATTGCTTGCACCTGTGGTGGCCATAAATGTGTTAGAGGGGGGGGGTGGGGGGACCCCCCCCCCCAAAATGACAAATTTTGGCGACCCCCCCCCCCCAGATTTTCGGATTTTTGCTACCCCCCCCCCAGATTTTTGGCCAAAAAGTGGTCAAAAATGGCATAAAATCGAAAAATTAGGGGGGGTCCCCCACCCTCCGTCGGGAACCCCCCCCCCCAGATTTTTTGCCCAGCCACACCTATGATGCTGGCTGGCGAAAAAAGTGGGGGTGGGGGTTTGAAAAAAAGCAGGGAGGGGGTTTGGCAAATAATTGGGAGGGAGAGGGAGGCGGAGGGGGTGTCAATGTCAAAAAAAGCCAATTTGGGGGGAGGGGTAAGAAAAATTTTCGAGGGGGGAGGTAATCGGTTTTTCGTTAAAAACTGAAACATTTTCTCAATTATCAGCTACGTTTAGTGATTTTTAAGGGAATTAAGCGAATTTCAGTAATTTTTCGCTAATTTTTTGAAAATTTTCGAATTAATTTGCAAAAACTCTTGTAGGCTGGTTGGTAGGAGGTTGAAAATTTTTAGGGAAGGGCTCCGCCGAAGGCCGATTTGGGGGAGGGGTAGAAAACATTTCGGCGCTCGGCGACCCCTCCATTTGGGGGGGAGGGGACCTCCCCCCCACGCCCCCTAACACACCTTATAGGACAAAAGGGGGAGTCGTCCCTTCCCTCCTAGTTTCCTTTGGGGGGGTATTCCCCCAAAAATTTTCGACCAACTTTATCCCCCCAGATTTTTTGACTTACCCTCCCCCCAACTTTTGGCTACCCCCTCCCTCGAACTCCCCAACAATTTTTGGACCCAAAAAGTTAACTAAATTTGGCCGAAAAAAGGTAATTTTTTGAATAAGTTTTCTAAAATGTTCTTTACTGATATGAACTCAAAAAAAAGGGGGGAAAAAAAAAGGGAAGGGGGGGGGGGTTGGGGGGGGCAAAGGGCGTTTTTGGGAGGTAAATTTAAATTTTTTTTGGTAGTGGAATTATTTCTTTTTTTTTAAAATTTTTTTTTATTTTTTTTTAAATTTTTTGTTTTTTGTAACTTGGAGTGTTTAAAAAAATTTTCAAAAAACACTCAAATTTATATATAGTCAGGTTCCCAAAAAAAAACCAGTGACAAAGTTCCCAAAAAAAAACCAGTGCCAGATCTCCCAGGTACTTTGACCGTTTCGAGCCAAATTTGGCGCACAACAAGTAGAAGACCTTAGTATTATAATAAATCAGTTTGGGTTATATAGCTTATCTCGTGAAGCCAGGGCGCCAGCTAGAAGACAACCACCCCAAAACCACCCTCGGACAAGTTTCGACATGGTGTTGGAAAAATTGTCTCAAAACCCCAGCGGAAAACCCGGTAGGTCCCTAATTGTGGTTGGTAGGTTAGGTGCCCAAGTACTCACGATACCACATATCCCGGCCTCACTGGCTCCTACGCTGTGGCCTGGGCCACCCGGTTTTTTTTTGGGAACGAATTCCCAAAAAAAAACCAGTTCGGACTTTGCAAAAATAGGTCACAGCAGTCACCGTAATTATTTTTCTGGTGATATTAACACTGTTTTAGAACGTTTTACCAAAAAAAACACCATAATAACTTATATTTGGAATGTTTGAGGTGATTTGACTGGCTCAGACAGCCTGAACCTGGTCCGGACCCAAGTTGGACCCTTGAAGCATTGGACTTGGCTAAAAACTGAAATTTACAGCGTAAATCACGCTGGAAACGTGTTTTCCTAGTTATAAAACGGTTCTACGCAAAATTTCAGTTGTTTTGGTAGACTTTTGGTGATAGTCCAAAACTTGGCCTAGGCACCCGGGGGTCCAAGTTGGGGATATGGACTGTTGTGACAGGTAAGTCCTCAGAAATTTTATAGTGTACTTAAAGAAAATGCACGTTAAAAGGGTGCCAAATCTGCTATAAACGTCGGCCAAAGGCGTTTGACGCTCAAAGAAAAGTTATCGGAACTTACACCTCCAGACTCACCATGTCATGGTGGTCCAAGGTAGTCTAAGTGGGCTGCCGTGCCCAGGCTAGACCCTTGGGCTCCACCAAGTACCATGTAGTATTGGTCGGTTATGGGCTATACATAGGTAATATTAGATTTGCCCTGCCTCTTCTCTGCCAGTAGTAAAGAGGGTGGTTTTTTATTTGGGAACGCTGGTTTTTTTTTGGGAATCGTTCCCAAAAAAAAAACCACCAAAATTTTTTAATTACTCAGGATTGCCAGGGAGGCAGGCTAGGGGCTATAGGTGGGCATATGTGTCGGACCGAGCCCTATGCATATGCACCCTAGTTGGGCTGTCTCACGTCACCCTGCAAAAGTTTGGAGCAAAAAACTGTCAACTGGTTTTTTTTTGGGAACCTGACTATATAATTTTTTTTTTTTTTTTTTTTTTTTTTTTTTGGCATGTAAAGTGAAAACGTTGGGGATCTTGATGCTTGTTGAGGGGATCTTTTGAGCCCCCCCCCCCAAAAAAAAATTGTTGGGGGGGGGGAAATCCCCGCACCCTAAATCTCCGTTGCTGCACCTATATATATATATGGTTTTAAAGATTTTTGGTCAAAATTTTCAAAAAAGTTCTGGCTTTGCCATATTTGTTTGGTCAAAAGTAGCCTATTTTGGTTCTAAAACTTAATTTCCAAACACTTTCTAGTTCTGTATACAAGCAACATACACCATACATTTTAGCATTATTTTTACCTCATTTTTAGCATTTTTGAATCTTTTGCCCCAGCCTCAGTGGGGAGCGAGGGTGCTAGGCTCCCCCATAGTTTCCATGGAACTTTGGGTCTGTAGGGGTAAATCTTGGAAGGTTGGTGGTCGACCCAAGAAATGTGATTTGTAGGAGCTGTGTATAGAGGCCGGGGAAAAAAACAAGGTAGTCACTTTTTGGACTCTGCAGAACTACTCGGTGGAGCTTGCTTACTTGCTTATCAGGAGGCCAGGGTAGGATCCTCCGCTGCTCCAACGAGTGAATCAGTCATCGTTATCCATTGCTGTCTGTCGGTGGCAATGTCGGTCAAGATATTCTTCCAGTCGGATGGCCAGGAACGGTATATGCGGTGAAGGTTTAGTCCCGCGAAATCTTTCTGCGCTGTCCTTTGCCAGGTAATGCGGACTCCACCACGTGGGCGTTTCCAATGGGGCAAAGGCTCTGCCATCAGCGTACGTCTAGCGGGGAACGTAGGATGGCGCCGCAGGACGTGACCCAAGTATCGGAGTCGACGTCTCAGTAGTCTCAGTGATTTATAGAGCGAGGAAGGATTGATGCGCCTTGTGATATCACGATTAGAAACTCTGTCTCGATAAGAGATTCCAAGCATTCGCCGCCAGCAGTAAAATTCAAATGCCTGTAGCCGGGAGATGTCATTGACCTTAGCAGGCCATGTTTCGCAGGCATATAGCAGGACAGGACGAATCGCTGCAAAGTAGACTTTTACCTTGGTGCGCAAACTCACTTTTGGATCCTTCCACAGGCAGTTCTGTAGGTTGTTGAAGGCGCTTTCCGCTTTGGCAATTCTAGATCTGATTTCTTGAGTGGGGCTACCGTCAGCCGCGACAAGGCTGCCCAGATAGCAGAACTGGTCTACACATTCCAATGGCTGTCCCCGCAGGAGGATAGGCGCCAGATCTGCAGAGCATGACCGAACTACCTTTGTCTTTTCAGCGCTGATGAGCAGCCCGACTGAGGAAGCATATAGCAAGGTTCACAAAAAAAATCAAAAATCGAATTTTTGCTGGCAATTTCGCAAATGAAGTCCGATCGAAAAACTTTTGGTACGTATGGAACGGTAGTGACCCCCTCTACATATGGTGCAAATTTCATGCCGGTAGCCCTCGTGTAGCGTGAGTAATAAAAATTTTTGTGATTTTTTTTTGTGAACGAATTCACAAAAAAAAAATCACTCGTTCACAAAAAAAAATCACCACCGGATCTGATCTCAGGATATAGCTAGGAAATTTTTCTTTTCATGCATAAATAGAGCATAGTCCATAGTGTTATTACGTAAAAAAATTTGGACCCCCAAGTTTTTTTTGAACAGGCTGAACTTCGAATTTTGGTTCTCGACCCCCGGGTCCAAAGTGGCTACCCAGACCAATGTGCTTGACCTTTATTATTGATACCAGGAAGCTAGGAATCCACTTATTTTGTGTTCTATTACTCTAGTAAGCACAGAACAAACAATTTGGCGGAGTAATTTCGTATCTGGAATGGTCACGTGACTTGGCCTAGGGTCACGTGACCTGGGTCGGGGTCACGTGACTGACCAAAAATTTTATTTCAGGGTCCCAGAAGCCTAAAAACTCGCCTATATAGGTTTTCGGTGCGTAGAATTCAAATTTGGCATTAGTTTTTAGGTAGCCTTTGCCCAGATAGGTGATCCTGACCACCCCCTGGGTCCGGAGGGTCCGGGCCGGGTCCATCGGCCGGACCGTCTGCCAGAAGGGGGTTGAGGTACCTACAACATGCTCAATATAGGTTTTCCGGGTGGCTGAGCTCGAATTTGGCATTAGTTTTACCCTAGCGGTTGCCCCAGAGGCATTTTACAAAAAGTTGATAGTGATTTTTCTTTTGTGAACTTGTTCACAAAAAAAATCACCCACCGGTGGCGAACCCAGAGGACCTGGCAGGGAATCCAATATATGGTTGGATAGCTTAGAGTTAGGACATGTCACGTGCATAATATGGGGTACCTGCGCAAAGTCCATAGTGAGTACCAGCAAAAATTTCAATTTTGGTCCGGAGTTGTCCGAGGGTCTGATTTTGGGTGGGTCGACTATTTTGGGCACCCTAGTCGGAGGAGTTGAGCCTCGGCAGCCAAACTTACATATGTTGGGGTTGGGACTTGTGGCTATTACCATGCAAAAAATTTTCCGGCTGCGGCTTGTTGTTAGCCGTCTAGGTGGGTGATTTTTTTTTGTGAATTTTCGGGGTGATTTTTTTTGTGAACCTTGCTATAGTTGTCCAGTCTGTCAATCATTAGATTTAGGTCAGCGCTAGTTTCAGCTAACAGAGCAATGTCGTCGGCATAATCCAGATCTGACAAGAGTTCCCCAGCATCAATTCTTATTCCTGGAGATCCTTCCAGGGCCTTGCGGAGGACCACATCCAGCACGATGTTAAATAACAAAGGTGACAGCAGAGCACCCTGTTTCACACCGGTGTTGACTGGGAAAAAATCAGTCAGGTTTGCGCCAACGCGGACAGTGCTAAGGCTCTGGTCGTACATACACCTTATTAATGACACAATCTTGTCCGGCAATCCGCAGTACGACAAGATTTCGTACATTCGTGGGCGGTCGATGGAATCAAAAGCAGCTTTAAAGTCTACAAAGGCGACGAGTAGAGGCTGCCTATACTCGTGCCTAGTCTCCATGAATGAATGAATGAATGAAACCGTTTTATTTGGCTAACATAGGTTATGCAAGTCAGGCACACGGAACTGATTGCAGTAAAGACATAGTCACAGAATAGCCAAATAGGTGACATACAAGATTCTGCATGCACCAACACTACAGAAACATCAACTTATACCTATATAACACGTCCATAAGTATATACATCTACGTACTAACTGCATAATACTCACACAAAAAATGCTGATTTTGAATGTCGCCAGTACATATATAATACATGCATA
>JASAND010014268.1:0-87460 GCA_030248195.1 Trissonchulus latispiculum
GGACAGGCTCATATGTCAAGCCGTTGCAACTTGTTTTCCTTAATTTACAACCTCAACGCCACTCATATGCATTTTACAGGCTAGTTTCCGTGTTTGTACAACCTGCCTGAGAGTACTCATATGTATTTTACATGCGACGAAGGAGCATTTTTGGTTCTTGTATATATATATATATATATATATATATATATATATATATATATATATATATATATATATATATTAGGGATCGACCGGAACTCCAAAAAACCGGAACCGGAACCGGAATTGGCTTTAAAAAACCGGAACCGGAACCGGAACCAGCTCTTTAACACTACAAAAATCGAAAATTTTTTCTGACGTTTTGGACAATTTTTGCACAATTTTTCGTTTTTTTTATAGTTACTAGAACATTGTAATAACGTTTGCTTTATATTTTATATAGTTATTTCAATGCAGGAACATGAAATTTGCAATTTATTAAGACATTTTTGTCTTATAGCACAGTTAAACTTTACTACATTATGGCTTTAAAATTAAAATTTAAAATTAATTATACACGGTATGAATATGCTATATTTATATTTGTTATTCGAGCACATTTACGATGAATAAACGGCATCTATATTTTTACATTCTATATACGAATTTCGATGAATAATTTAATCGAATGCAAGTTGACTTAAAGGACATTTGCTTGCAAATAAAATTTAACTTCTTACTTATTTAAGCTGAATTTTAAATTAAGCTAAATATAAGTAGATAGAAATTGATTCCTCCAAAATTTTTGCGAGCACCAACAACTGCTCCATCGACAAAATAAGTCATAAACATGTTTAGTTTTTATCTGGCTGTCTAGGCTGATAATTTCTAGTCATAATCAGAAAGTTCATTTAACTTTACTAGAAGCGTTGCAGCATTTTCAAAACGCAAAATAAAAAATAATGCCATTTACATTTTTAGAAAACAAAAGATATCTATTACTATTTTAGATTACTTTTATTCTCTCTGTACTTCAGACAAAATTAAACTTTTTCTGAAAATTACTGCTTGTATGTATAAATTCCGTATTGTAAATTTAATCTGGTTATGAACTTAGGTAACATCAGCTATATACAAAATTGGACTTGTTTAGAACATCGGCTTATAATTCCTTAGCTTGTTGTTATATCTCAGTATAATTACTTTGTTATTGGAGTTTTCTGATTAAAATGCAAATGGTTTTTGCATGATTGAAATATTATATATAAATTTTCACCCATTAAACATATAAGCCAAAAGTATTTTTCACAAGTTTCAAAGAAAATCGAAATGCACAATTTCTCCTACTTGAGTTAAACAAAATTTCTTCCGTTTAGCTAGCTTCATCAGGATTTTTAAATTTTAAATAACGTTTCTTCAAAAGATTTTTAAAAACCATTGCTATTTGTTCCATCCATAATTTTTTAGTAATTCTGTTGATCTGCGCACTGGATTAATTTCTAAACAAAGAGCAACAAACTGACGTAGTCCATATTTAAAGTCCAGTCTCGATTTAAACAATTAAAAAGATTAAATTTAAGCTAAAACTGACATTTGATTATACAACAGCGCACTCTATTATTTTGAAATAGCATACGTAGGTCGACGGTAAGGCTTCAATAATTTCAATTCAGCATTAGGTACACTTAAATTTAAAAGTTTCGGCGGTCTTGTGCTATCTAATCTGATTTCTTAAGTATTATATATTTTTGTTTTATAATATATATTAATATTCATAACAACGATGCATTAGACATTATTATTACAAATTCAAAACATTCTAAGTATATAATGCAATAACGCCGCAGGCGAAAATTTTTGAATAAATAATATTCTGGTTATAAGAGAATCGCAGGTTTTTCAAAAAGTTTTGAAGAAGTTTGATAAAATTTTTGAAAATTTTAATAAAATTTTGCTTTTGATAATAGGCTAAAATTGGTTCCGGTTCCGGTACGTTTTCAAAAACCGGAACCGGAACCGGAACCAAAAAGTACCGGAACCGGAACCGGAATTCCGGTCGATCCCTAATATATATATATATATATATATATTAACATATATATATATATTAACATTTAGACAGAAAAAGTACATACAATCTGTATAAGTAAGTGCATGCGACCGTCCCAGACCATATCCACACACTGCGCGGCTTGTCAGTGGTTCACTGTGGAACACAGTTTTTTAGAAAATGTTTTGGTAGAAATGGGGTTTCGCCAGTGGTATACATGCTTAATTTTGTGTGTGAAAATATGGGTAGCATTTGCAGTATATAATATATATAATATACAATTTAAATTGTTTTAGAGAATTTGAGTTCAATTCAGGCCTTTTCTTTTTCGCTACTGCCTGTAACTATGTTTATTTAAGGTTGACAAGACAGAGTCTGATAAGCTTTCTTTGAGTCAGGAAATTGACGACTTGACTGGACGACTTCAAAAAGCGGTAGCACGATTGAATCAGCTTGAAACTGACTGTGTAAATCTTTTACTATTTTTGCACTTTAAGTTTGTGAAGCAGGTTGTGTGTACCATGGGTGGAGGCACCGACTTTCTAGAATGAAAAGCCCCTGTTAAGGTATTGCGCTCCTGTTCAAGTTTCGTTCACAAATTTATCACTCCGTTCATGTGCTCGAAGTTTCGTGACCGTATCATTAACGGGGCTTTTTCATTCGAAACCAGGTGCGCACCAAATCGCGGCCGCCTCTTTTCTGGTTGTTTTCACAGGTCAGACCAATTAAGAAGCACAAAGGAGGAAAACAGTTTTAGCGCCTTCTGCGCATTAATCATTGTTTGTGTGTCTTTGAAGGTAGCATGTGAGCGTGGTGGCTGGCTCTCAGTTCTGTAGACGCGTATTTGCTTACACATCAGTTATAATGCATATCAGCCGCCAATCAGAGGCGCAATTAGGGGGGCGGAGGGGGCGGGCCCCCCCCCGAAACCAGACGCAAAGGAATGTTTTTATTGTCCGTGCGCATCGCTGACATAAAATTCCAAAACTTTTCCTTCGGCGCAAAATTGAATGTATTTTTGCTTTATTTACCCTTATCTCATTGTTTTATATAAACCTTTTAATAACAATTTTAAATTTGCTCCTGCGAAATTTACTCAATTTTTGTTAATTTACGCTTATTTTCGCTTTTCAACAATTTTTCTGACGTCCGCCCCCGAGAAAAAAATTTTTATGTGCGCGGTTGCCGCGAATGTTCCCAAAATGGTTATTTAATTTCGGCTTCTTAATTTTTCTGGTCTTTGAAACCCGACAGAGGAGGAGCCTTTGTGTGCGCCCCTGTTTGCGGTCTGAGATCACAGCGATTTACTTTGTTATATTCTGCTAAGAATATTTCATGAAAACTTAGTGGTTGAACCATGCTTCTAGTAACCATAAACCAGGCTCTAAAAATTTAAAATGCTGCTGCCCCCAGATCTCGGCGTCTTTCTTTTTTTATGCCTTTATGCTTTGCTGCCAACTAAGCAACGCAGGCACAGTCCACAGTCGTGTCGTATCAAACTATGTAGGAGTTCGTATGCCAGTGTATATGCATGAGTTTCACTAAGAGACGTTTGCAACAGCAAAAAAAATTGCTTTCATGTTTAGAATTCAAAACATTTTCAGCAGCATACCCCCGCTTTTCTATTTCAAAGAACGATTGTTATTTAACTCTACCTCGAATCAATTAGACCAACTACGTACCGCATGCTCGTTTTCAAAGTTGTTAAACAGCAAAACATTGTAGTAAATCGGGCAAAACGAATTGAAGCTCCAGTCAGACATTATTCTGTTCAATCTTACATTGATTATAATACGCATGTGTAAAAGAGACAGTGTTTCCATTGCAGGTCTGTTACAGTATTCTGCTGCTTGAAAATGCTCTGCCTTTAGGAAGAGTAGTTTCGAGAGCAATTTTACGTTTAAAGGCGTCGAGGAATCCAATTCTGCGTCTTCTAATTAAGGCATGGGATGTGTTTGTAATGCTGGATTTCGCTTTCTATTCATTGTTCTCGCAGTTTTTGTCCCTGCCTCCGACCAGTTTCTGTTTTTATCTTGTCTTGCTTTTATGACGGAATTACATAAGAGTTTCTGCTAAATTAATTTATAATTATATAAATGCTATGGCACTTTCTTATTGTTGTAGGCCAGGTACAAAAGCGACTGCATGTTGGCAGTTCATTTACTACAGTGCCACCCTGCTGGATATGTTTCGCCAAAGATCAATGGAGTAAGTCACGTGACGGTTATTATTCGCTCGTTCGATTAGTCGCTCGATGACTTATCAAAACCTGTTTCTAGAGATTGTGTGTTTCAAAATTTAACGAAAGTAGTGCTTTAATGTCGCGTTTCCCTTACATTCAGTCCGCTTTGGAAAGCTATAACTTACACAATATTGAGTTATGATTTGAGTCGCATATCAATTTGAAGCTCTACATATTCTGCATCGTGAACCCAAAAGTGGGGTGCCCCCCACTAAGTAATGCCAGTCTGCAAATTCCACATTTTATCCAAATTTGAAAAATCATTGCTTTTGATTGGAGGCTTATGGAGAAAAAATAAAAACCCGTCCTGGGCAAAATGTTCAAAGATACTGTGTGCAAAATATCTTTCAGGTCCACCCATTGGTTTTGGAGCAATCTTCGGTCAAGTATTTTTGCCGTCTATTCGCGAATCAGTTATTCGACCTTATCAGATCAGTGATTTTAAACTAATTCAGTGTACAGTGCTCTAATTAACCCAATTTGTGCACCTTTCGAAGCTCTTTAATTGAGTATAAGCTTACCTATATTTGTGGTCTATACTACAATTCGACAAAATCCTGTTTTCATAGGGGTCGCGGCAGCGACCCCTATTATGTGTGAAAAGTGGCTGGAGACAGTGTAAAATAAGCTCCGCAGAGGCCGCGCAAAACCCTGCGCAGATTTCATGCGCAAATTGTAGAGCACGTCGAGTTTAGTATATCTGTGAAGTTTCAGCCCCGTATCACTTACCGCTCAAATCTTCTACACAATGGTTTTCTGGCACAGAGAATCGATTCCCGCAGTCAGTTTTACCGTCAGACCCACCCATCTTGCTGGGCTGGTTCCACTTTGCCGTCGGGAGGGTCAAGTCGGAAACCGCTTCCTGGAGGTCCATAGTAGGCTCTACCTGGCCTCTTTAAAACTTTGTCTATAGGGGTTTTCTGGTGTGCCCAGCTCATTCCCGGTATTCGTTTTGCCGTCCGACGTACTTATTTTGTTGGGCTAGTACCAGTTTGCCGTTTGAAGGGTCAGTCAGGTGGGGGGGTCAAGTGGTCGAATATAAAGTTTTTCAAAAGTGCTCAAATTTGGTATCAAATGAAAGCCCTAAGTGAGCTGAGCAACTTTTGTCATAGAACTGCATACCCAACGTGGCTGTAGAGTGCTGCGGTGGGGTGGGGTGGGGACTTAGGCGATTTTGGGTCAAAAATGAAATTTTTCAAAAGTGGTCAAATTTGGTACCAAATGAAAGCCCTAAGTTTGCTGAGCAACTTTTGTCATGGAACTGCATACCCAAAGTGGCTGTAGAGTGCTGTGGTGGGGTGGGGTGGGGACTTGAGCGATTTTAGGTCAAAAATAGAATTTTTCAAAAGTGGTCAGATTTGTGTCAAATGAAAGTCCGAAGGGAACGGAACAACTTTTGTCATGGAGCACCCACCCAAACTTGCTGTGCCAAATAACGTCACGTGCCTATGGAACTTTTGTCTTTATATATTTCTTCAACCGGAATATAAAGGATATACAGACACAGCCAACACACACATATTATCCTCTTTTGTGCGGAGCATTTTTGTTACTTGTTAGTAAAATCGCATCAAAAACAACCTATTTTTGAACGGAAATCTTCAAAAATTCACTGCCCAAAAACTATGAGAGCTAGAGACTCATGTCTAAAAAAGCAGTAAAAAGTTAAAAGTATTGCAGAGCACACAATGAGCTTTAAAATGATTATAGTCTCTGGTCCTAATTTTTTACTTGTCGCATAGTTGTCGAACTTCAAATCTTTGTTTCTCACTGTACTTGTATGTTATGAAGCTGGGGAATTTACGTGAATTATACATCATTCCTGAGGTATTTTCTGAAGGTTGGTTGAAAGCGTATGAGTGGTTACTTTTTCTTGGAAAAACCGTCACAAATTTTAGAAAATTTAACTTCCATAAACAATTTTTCAATTTATGCTTCAATATTTTTCTGATTTCACTTAAGAAAACATGTTCTCTTAAGTGGGTGTTACGGTTAAATAGGTTGTTAAAATAGGTTGTTATAACTTTAGCTTCAGTTTAAATACTTCTTTTCAGAAAACATTTCCTTGTGCATTGTTCCGTCACTCCCGAAATAAAGACAACTACTAAGAACGTTGGAAAATGCACAGGAAAACTAATAACTGCAAAACTGTATTCATAGTACAAACAAGCCTTTCATGACATTCACTTGTTTGCTGAGATTACTGCTGTGTTTGCACTGGCTTGTCCTGTTCACTTCCTCGATGGAAATTGCTGTTTGTGGCTTCGGCCTGACATTTGCTTTCCCTTCGGCTATATAATTTGTCGCATGTCTATTGCTACTGTTTCCACGCTGCGGGCGATGGCAGCTGATGCAAAGGCACACTCCTCTAATTTTAAACAAAGCTCAACAAGCGAATATAATATGAACAGTTTTCTTGAAGTCAAAGACTGTCTATGTTTCAGTTTCCGTCTAATCTTTTAAAGGACGCTGCCTCACATGGAAATGGAGCTCTCAGAAAAGTTGCATCATCCTCTGAAATTCAATCTCCATCGGTATGCTGAGTAGCTGACTAGAATTGTTTTATTGCTTCGGATAAGATTTCTCATTTAGATTTTCGTAATTAGATTACATTTATATTTTCAGCTTATTTTAGCATTATCTCCCTCTAGCGAAAAGTATGTAAGATAAATAGTAGGGTGAGAGTATTTTTAATTTTAGCTTTTTTCCTTTGTCGTCTAAATTTTTGTCTTGAAGATCAGTGTCAAAATAAATTTATTTAAATTCTTGGATTTAAATTTTTTCAGTTTTTCTGCATATTATTGATTTTGTTTTGATTTTGCTGACTTCTATGTTTCAGGAAACTCAGACTGCTCAGCTGCATCCAGTACCTTCCTTTCCGCCGACGGCCATGGTTTTCTTTCAGCAGAAGGAGACTGAAAAAGATGAACAGGATACAGACGTCGTGAAACTGACTGCTAGTGGCAGCAGCCCGCTGCTTTCGTCAAAACCGAAGGGGGAGCTGGACTCCCTCATTTCTGTGTCTGAAGAAAGGGAGGGGGAGGAGCCCCTCTGTATCCGACGGGCCTTTCTGGAAGATTTGTCCGGGCGCGAAGACTATGACACCAGTCGGATGTCTCAGTGTTCCAAGTGTGGTTATGCCGTGGCGTTGCGCAACGCTCAAACGCAGACTTCTCAAGCTTTCACCACTGATGATCCGTTTGCTGTGAAGTCTTATCACACAGGAGACCAAGGGAATCGTTTCGGTGTGGGTCGAGCCAGCATTCATCATCGACTGTCGGAGGCGAGCGATTATGCTGAAGAAGCGCCAACTGTCTGATTCAGTATATATCGCCAAGAGCGCATAATTGCACTACAACATAAGGTCTTCTTGTATTAGTGCAATTATGCACCCTTGATATCAATTTTATTAGCAGAGCATAATTTATTTTTGGGATTTATTCTTGATACTGTATATTTTGTAAATTTTCCTTTCTTTTCTGTATTTTCAATAGTTTTATGTGAAAACTGAAAATTGATTTTCATCAAAATTTCGGGTTTTTCTTACATTCAGAACTTCACCCGGATTTTTACGTAACCAGAGTTAATTCTTATGTCATTGGCTGGCAGTATGTTAAGTGTTAAAATAAATGTAACAGGTACGCCTTCTATTTTGAGAGAGCATTGCTCACAATATATATTGTCAGTTATGGTATGGATTCGTTTTTATTCCAGATGCGATAAATGCATAACTGGTTGTGTATTTGTCTGATCTGAAATAAATGTCTTGTGGTCCGATCTTGCTTTTAGGCAGAATTTAGCTATGAGAGCTATGCTTTAGAAGCGGTTAGTTGGAAGGCCTATACGTTTTCAAGATTAAAACCCGGCATCTAAAGTTTCGGGCATTTTATCTGGCTGCAATCTGATCAGTGAAGGCAAATGATTCCGTAGTGAACTAATGACCGAACATATTCACTTTATGAAAGCGTGTTATTTCAACCGAAATGTCGCACTGATTGTGATCTCTGATTCTTGATTCCCGATTCTTTATTCTTAATATTGAGTGCTCCTACGACGGATCTCAGATACAGATTGTATCGCTTTCTGCTTAATGAGTGAGTGGTTGGTATGGACAAAACTACATAGTGGATAGAGTGTAGAGTCAGGCTCTATCAGCTCAAAGTACATGACCTGCGATCTGCAGGTCGCTAACGGCTGACCCTCCTCCACACAAATGTGTACCAACTCAGTATACGTTTCTGACTGTTCGCTCGCCGCCGTTGTTTATTAAAGCTCAAAAGCACAAAGACTGTTAGTTCATTGTGTCTGTCAATGTGTTCATTGTTCATTCAATGTGTCTATTTCGATCAATTTGTTTTAGGTACACATTTGTGAGGGCCACCGTGCGAACAGAGCTGAACACGTATCTTCCGCTGATAAGAGAGCCTGGCAGCTGTCACATTCTCATATATTTAGTTATATTAGTTAGTTGTTTCTACAGTATATTCATAGTTAGTTGTTTCTACAGTATATTCAAAGTGAGAGGTTGTACATCCAGTTCATAACCAGCGGCAAAGAGTGCATATTACACTATATTAATAAGAGTAAACCACTAGAGCATAACGGTGCTCCGACCACAATATGCGAATGTTGGTAGGGGAATCGCTTGGTAAGGGAATCGTTCGGTTGCCAGAAATATTGTAACTATAAATATAATTTGGAACATTGCAGAATTAATGTAAATTGGAAGACTAAAGCATGGACATTCCATACATGGTGTGAAATATTCGTTAGAAATAGAATTAATTCTGTAAATTATTTCATGAATGATGATGCTAAGTTCAGACTTTAGCTACTTTGCTAGTTTTTCAAAATGGAGTCACTTATGAGAAGTTGGGGTTGATCAGTGTGTCTTGGTTATCAGTTAGCAATAGTTGGTTGGGTTTGGGTTCCCGTATCTATTGTTGGCAGCTGAGACTTAAGTATTTTGTGATTTTGGTAGTTTTGTAGTTTGTTTGGAGAATTATTTGTTGTGGAATAATTTTTTACGTTTTGTGAAAATGTTGTTTTATAATTTGATGTAATTTCCAAGATTAAAAGTATCGTGTTGAATTCTGCTAATTTTAATTAGGTTTCTATTAGATAGGCACGAGGAGGAGCGGTAGGCATACACTACCGATTGTGAACCTGCAACTAGTTAGTCAAGTCCCGTTTATTAGTCATGAAGCACCAGTACAGACAATAACTTTCTTTTTACAAATTGGCGACCGTGAGATGCGGTAAATGCCTATTCTTTCGCCTCCTCATACTCGTGCCAGATCAAAATTATTAGCAGATAAAGTTTCTCTTTTTGATCATTTGCCTGCTTTTCAGGCTCCTGAAGTTGACGATAATTTTATCATGTCTCAGTCTGCCGGCCCCAGCAATTTGGGGGTTGGGGGGGATCCCCCCAACCAACTACGAGCTTGGGGGGTGGGGGGACGCCGCGTCCATCGTTGCCTGGGTTGGGTCGGGGCTTGCCTCGTCCCTCCCCAGCGGCCCCAACACCCAATTCTACTGTTGTAAATGTACAAAATTCATGTAGTTCGGGGGTGGGCCGGGGGAAGTCTCCCGGTTCCCACTACTCGGCTCAGCTGGGTCAGCCCTCTCGGGGGGTGGCCCCAAATTCAAATGTTCAGTCTGTAGGTGGGGGGGGGGTTATGCTGCTATGTTGCATCAAACTTTTGGGGGGCCAATGCTTGCAGTCACAGAGCAGTCACCCATGCCGGCTGGGGGGGTTGCTCCCCCCACAAGTGTCGTCCCTCCCCCCCAAATTTCAGAAGACCTCGCAGCGGAGGTTCGGGAATATTGGGCTGGTGTTGACCCTACATCTCTTCGAATTGTGCGTGAAACGACTGTTCAGAACGTTGAGGGGGCAGGTCCCCATTTAGTTTCTCGTTATGGTGTGTCGGTCCCGTCGGAAACTCGGGTCCGTACAGTCGGAACAGTTTCGGCTGAAAATTCTTCAGAAACTTCGGTTCAGGCCATAGGTTCGGGGGGATCTCAAATTGTTTCTCGTTTTGCGTTGCCGGCCCCTCTATCGGCTGAAACTCGTGATTCAGATTTTCCGGCGGGGAGGGCTCTTCCTGAGGGGGGAGGGGGCTTTGCCTCTCCCTCAGATGATACGGTTGTGCAAGCTGGTACGGGGGGAGAACAAAATTTGGTGGTCCCTTCAGTCCAGCCCGCGCCCAATGTCACCTCTCAGTCCTCTAACGAGCGATTCATTGACAGTGCCTATCAGAGGGTCTTGAGTCCCGCCCAAAATTTGGGGGACCCCCATGGAAATTCTCAAGGATTGACCGGCGTCGTGGCGGATACGCATGATACGCATCTGATTCCGGTGGGCTATGCTGGAGCGATTTATACGCAGTCTGTCCCTCTGAATCAGCCGGTGGTCGGCTCGGTCCCACAGGAAAGTCCATCTGAATATGCCTCTCCCCAGTCCCAAATTCCAGTACCGACTCCCCTTCCAGTGACGTCTGGTCCCCGAATTGACCCAAATTTAATCATGATTCGATCAGACTCACAGGATTGCATTCCAGTGCCGCCGTGTTCACATGATGCAGTTGGCATTCCGGGATCTTATCCTCCGCCGTCTCCCGATGAAATTTATCCCGTTGTCCCGGATCCAGCTACTCTAAATCCGCCTGTGGTATCTCCTGAGTTTTACACTAGCGCTCCTGGGCAGGGGGGCACCTCCTACCTGACTCTGCGGCCGAATACGTATGGTTATCATTTGTATCAGGGGGCGTGTATGGCTGGCCCTCAGCCCGGGTTGGAACGCCACATGCCTCAAGTCCGACGTATTCCTGATCCGTCCCTGCAAA
The DNA here is from genome assembly GCA_030248195.1 of Trissonchulus latispiculum. Classification (NCBI taxonomy): domain Eukaryota; kingdom Metazoa; phylum Nematoda; class Enoplea; order Enoplida; family Ironidae; genus Trissonchulus; species Trissonchulus latispiculum. The sequence goes on from JASAND010014268.1 coordinate 11,099, forward strand.
AAGTGGACCAATATGCTTTGAAATTACCTAAGACTTTTCAGTATGACGTTTTGGAGAGACAAGTCCATGAAAATCCCACTGTTCATGAATTAGAACGTTCGGGCATGTGGGATCCAGCCCGGCAGGATCTACAAGGACCAATTCCGAATCCGTATATGCCTGGGCCCGCGCCCCCTGATCCAAATGCTGATGCCTACTATTTGGCCCCAGAAACGGTGGCTCACACGCAGACCTGTGACTATGTGGCCCAACATCAAGTGGTCACCCCTGGTCCGGGGCCCTCGGCCCCTGTGCAGCCCCAAAACTTGGTTTGGATCCCGGTGGCGGGTGCAGGCCAGGGGTTGGGAGGGCCCCCCCAGGGGACTATCCGGCCACTGGTCCAGAATGTGGGTCAGAATGTGAGGTTTGCTCAGAATCCTGCAGTTCAGCCAGTTCAGCCTACGAGGTTTGTCTATCCTCAACAAAGACCTGTATTACAACCTCGGATCCCTCAAGCTCAGATGATAAATCCTCCACCTCCCCCTCCTGTTCAACTGGTTCCCAGACACCCGGTCCCTCGTCTGACGGCTGCCCCGGGAGCCAATCCTCCAAATCCCCCTCCTCCTCCACCTCCGGGCGTGCGACCTCCTCTGCTGAGAGCGGTTGTTCCGGCTCCTGTGCCAAAGGTCGCCCCCCAACCTGTCTTGACGACTCAAACGTTCGTAGCTCATCCGACACCGTCGACAATGCAGGCAACAGATTCGTCAGTGGCCAAGCATGATGCTTCGCTTTATCGTATGTACATCGATATTTTACGTGATATTCCCCGATTTGACCCTGATCGGATGTATTTGGAGGATTGGCTCCCCAATTTCAAATCTGCTGCGACTATCCACAAAATTCCATCTGAACAATGGGCACGCCTGCTATTCAATAAGCTAACTGGGAAAGCCCTGATTTATGCCTCTCGTTGTGGACCTGATGTTGCGGATACGTTTGAAGGGTTTGTCAATTTGTTGAAGTCCCAATTTCCTCGACCACAGTTGTCAATCCGGGACAGATACGTATCTTTCGCTAGAAGGGTCCAGCGTCATGGGGAGTCGGTACGTAGATACATTTCGGAGTTGCAGGCCCAAGCTATTTCCATTTGGCCGGAAGATGCCTTGGAACGCGAACAGCAATGTGTCCAGCAACTTTTCGCTGGAATCACGGATAAAACTTATATCAGCGCCTTGGCTCCGCTCTTTATTGACCACGCCCCCACCATGGATCAAATTCTACGTATTATTGATAAATTAGATTCCCGGGATTCAAGACCCTCTGACGAAGATAGTCTGTGCTACTCAATGCCTTTGTATCAGGTTTCGGCTGATGATATGGTCCAAAATGATTCCAACCCAAATTCTAGGCCATCTGTGGAAAAACCCAAGGATCTGGCGGGTGGAATCCGTATGGAACTCAGGGAAATGCGTGATTGGGTAGAACAGCAGATCCGGGATCGGTTCAACCAAATGGAGGAAGAACGGAAGAAGCGGTTGGGCCCTGTCTGTAAGTTTTGCAAGAGGAAGGGGCACCCCCCAGAAAAGTGCTGGGACAAATATCCTGAACTAGCCCCCCCAGACTATAGAGTTCGCCCTTCACCTCGGGGGGTCAACTACGTGGGGGAGGGGGCGTATGTATACCCCCAGCAGTACCAGCTTGTACAGGGTTATCATCAGCCGCCAGTCCAGGCAGCCTACTATGAACAGCCTACGTATGTGTATGCTCAGGCTCAGGCTGCTCCACCAGTGGTCCAGCAGGCCTCTCAACAGGCGTTGGTCCCAGTCCAACAGCCAGTACAGTATCAGTACCAAGCTCCGGTGGCCCAGCAGGCGCCCCCACAGGCTCCTGCTCCCGCTCGGGCGCAGGCGCCTGCGGCGGTGGCTTGCGCGGGGACGCCGGTTCCGGTGGCTCAACAGCCGGCTGTTCAGGTTGCGGCGGCCCAGGCGGGTCCTCCGGTTTCGTACGCTGGTTTCACACAGGGCCCTACCCAGGCTCCAACTGTTGCAACTGTCCAAATTTCAGAACCTATTTCTGTCCAACAAAATTCGGCGCCAATTCAGGCTCAAGTTTCAGTACAGAGTGTGCCATCTCAAGATCAAGTTATGCAAATTGTGTCGCCTTTTCACGTTGGCATGATTGAGGCCATTTCAGAATCATCGGGTCCTCATGTTTTTGGTGTAGATTCCTTGTCAGAATCCTCTTTGGTAGAGGACAGATTTATCCATTTGTTTAATGTGGCTACACAAAATATGATAAAATTGTCATCTATTCACACTACTACGAATTCTTTTATGGATACGTATTTTCGGGAAATTCAGAAGCAGTTGCAACAGATGTCCCAAATTTTGTATAGGTTGTACCCGGGGAAGCTGGATTCCAAAATTGCCGAAGCATCTGCTCTCCCTCCCGAAACTTGGTGTTCGGGGGCATCCCCCATCCTTGCGGGTTTTTTCCCTTTTGAACCGGCACAGGTGACTACTCAAACGGTGGGCACGGAGACGGAGGCTCTCCCCGAGGAGGGGAGGTCCCCGGTTCCAAAAGGCTCGGGCAAGCCTTTTCATTCGGTGACTCTGGCTCCCAAAAGTCCTACTGATTGGGACTCAGAAGTGATTTTAGCCGCGGGAGATAACACTCCTGCTATAAAAGTCGAGATGGGTGGCCAGAGTTTCCTGGCAATTATTGACTCGGGGGCCTCAATATCTATTGTTGGTCCACGGGTATTGGAAAGGTTTGCCCGGTCCGGTGTCACGGTCCGGCTGCAGGAGCTTGATCCTATTTCTGCGGTAACTTCAGCAAATGCTCCACTTAAATTGACTTCAAAGTTATGCGCTAAAATTGTGGTTGGGGGGAACCCGGGCCTAGGCCAGGGGCCACGACATGTTTTTGAATGGTCCTTTTATGTCGCCCCAGATTTTTACAGAGAAATTTTGATTGGTACGGACATGATGAAACATTATAATTGGGATTTACTTTTTTCTCGAAAATCGCTCTATTTTCCAGGTCCGACTGGTGCAGGAGTTTTTCAGCCATTATTGTCACCTGAGGAAATCCGTGCAGAATGGTTTTCGAATCCAAAAGCGCATTCGGCGGCAGTTATGGCCATTGATACCGTCGTGCCCCCGACCTCGGAGGTATGGGCGTCTGCCCTTATCTCCTCCCAAAATTTTGCAAATTTATATTTTTTCGAGCCTCTTGAATCTTTTATTCAAGAAAGCAGAGTTTTGCCCTATGCTGGGGTAGTGGAGCCTACGGGTAATAAATTTCAAATTTTGGTGGCAAATCCTACCTCGACAGCGGTGCGTCTCCCGAAGGCCACAATTGTCGGCTCAGTCGAACCTGCGGCTGACTACTGGGCTCAGGATACCCAATTCTCGGTTCCGCTGGCGGTGTCTCAGGCCCGTGCAAACTTGTACCCGATGGGTCATGAAATGCTGTTTGCTGTGGATGTACGTATGGGGGTGCCCCCACCTCGGGTAGAGTTACCTTTTGATATGTACGTACGTGAAAATACTCTTGAAGATGATATTGTTTTTCACTGTGACGAGCCAGAAGATTTAGTCCAAGATTCTGAAATGTTTTCCCAAAAGGATGAAAATCAGGAAAGTGGGGTTTTTTCTGCGGACCCCTCGCCTCCCCTAAAAGAGGGGGTAGGCGGGGAGGATGATGTAGAACTGGAAGAGCAGCCTTTAGAAGTGGTTTCAGGAAAAGCTGCCTTGATCAAGGCTTTTTCGTCTCCCCCTGATCCTGAGGAATGTTTGAAAGAGGAGGTGGGCCTGTCTAAAGAGGGGGTAGAACCCCCTACCCCTGAGACACCCCAGCCTTTGAAATCGTGTTTGTTTGCTGGGGACGACCTCGTGCCGCTCCCCTCCAATTTGTCTACTCGTCTACCTTTGGTTCCAGTGGCTTTTGCCGATGAAGTGGATTTTTGGGTTCAGGACACGCAGGAAGGTCAATCCTCTCTCCTCCCGGCAGGGGTTCGGTCAGAGCCTTTGCCGGAAGCTCTTCTCGGGAGACTGTCCCAAGGAGGATTGGATCAGGATTCCAGTCCGTCGGCGGGTTGTCTCCCGGAAGAGTTGGGCCCCGTTGAGTCGGAAGAGGATTCTGGCTTTCCGGATAGCCCGTCAGGAGAGACGATTGAGGCGTCTGAGCAGCCGGTAGGAATTGCCACCACGGTTACTAAAGTTCGTCCTTGGGTAAGAAAATCGTTAGTTAGGAAAATTCACCCTGGGGAGGAAGGTTATGAACGCCCGGTTTGGAAAAATTTTTCTGAAAATCGTGTCCCCGAAAATGGTGAAATTGTACGTACGGAGTTGGACGACCAGTTGTTAGAGCCGTTATCAGTGTTGGACATGGGTTCGACTCCCGTTTTGTCGGCTCTGCAGAAACGTGCTCTCTTGAACCAGAAAATTAAATTTAAAGATTGCTGTCTGCTGCGTAGGAATCAGAGGCGGTTGCGTCTCATGATTCTAAATTTTCCTGAAATTTGGGATGCAGCGGGGGGGTTTGGAAAAACGGACATAGATTATCACTATATTGAGATTGAGCCGGGAAAACGCCCTATAAAAGCACGGGCATACAAGGTCAACCCGGCTCAAAAGCAAATTATTGATGAAAAACTTAATGCTTGGTTGGAACAAGGGCTTATACAACCCTCCCGGAGTCCCTGGGCCTCCCCGATTATTCTAGTGGCAAAAAAGGACGGGGATTGGCGCCTGTGCGTCGATTATAGGAAATTGAATTCTGTTACGAAAAGGGATTGTTATCCCATTCCCTATATTCACGGTCTTTTTGAATCTATCTTGGGACATTGCATTTTCTCAAAGTTGGATTTGGCTTCGGGTTTTCATCAAATTCCGATTTACCCGCCTGATCGGGAAAAAACCGCTTTTATAACGCATGCGGGACTTTTCGAATTTAAAGTTATGCCCTTCGGGTTGTGCAATGCCCCTAGCACGTTCCAACGCATTATTGATCAAATTATGGATGGATTTATTGTTTATATTGACGACGTTCTAGTAACTAGTGCTACGCAGCTAGACCATTTGACCAGATTGTTGGAAGTTTTTCTCAGATGTTCGAGAGAGCACGTCATTTTGAAACTCTCAAAATGTGAATTTGGAAAATCTTCAATGCCATTTTTGGGTCATGTCTTGTCTAAAACGGGAATTTCTACTGATCCCGAAAAAATCCGGGTCGTCCAACAGTTCCCGGTGCCTCAAAATGTCAAGGATGTGCAAAGTTTTTTAGGATTGGCCGGGTATTATCGCCGTTTTGTACCAAATTTCTCTAAAATTGCTCATGCCCTTAACCGCCTTTTGCGGAAAGATGCCGATTTTGTGTGGGACGGGGCGTGTCAAACGGCTTTTGAAATTCTGAAGGAAAAATTAGTGACTGCACCTGTTCTTGTCTACCCGGATTTTGCTAAAAAATTTACCTTGGCCACCGATGCCAGCTATCAGGGCATCGCTGCTGTTTTGCAGCAGCAGGATGAGGCTGAAAAGTTTCATCCGGTCGCCTACGCAGCCAGAGCTTTGCAGGCGGCAGAAAAAAATTATCATGTCACAGAACTGGAAGCCCTTGCCATCTATTTCGGAATTTCGTATTTCCAGCATTATCTCATTCTGAATGAATTTGATGTCATTACTGACCACAAGGCTTTGGAATATATGTTGGGGGACCAGGCTATCCCGCGTACGGCCCAGGGGCGAATTGCCCGCTGGCGCCTTTTTCTAGCATCTTTTCGTTTTCGCGTAATTCAGCGTCCAGGGATAACTAATGGGGCCCCTGATGCATTGTCTAGGAATCCTCCACTGTGGGCCGGTTCTTTTGCTGATCATCCTCAAATTCCAGATTTTGTGGGCTCTCTAGTTGTTTTGGCCATAGAAGAACTTGATGAATCTGATGAGTCGGAGGGGGAGGCTCCGGAAAGTGGGACGGAAGGGGAGGTTAACCCTCCTCCACCCCTGCCCAGAAATGCTCCCCAAGACATTTGGAAAGAAGCTCTGGCTGCGGACGAGTTTGCTTCGGCTATGATGAAATTTTTGGTAGACAAGACGGTGCCGCAGGATCAGAAATTGTTCAATTATATACGTAAACATTCGGGCAATTATGAAGTTGAAAATGGGCTTTTGTACAGGTTTTTACTTTCTCATAAGGGTGAAAAGAGGAAAAATTCTCCGCGTTTGGTTTTTGTTCCTCAAGGGTGTCATCATTATGTTTTGAAAGAGTGTCACGACGAACTTTTGGGAGGTTGTCATAATGGGAAAGAAAAAATGTTTGGGGTTGCCGCCAGAAAATACTACTGGGAAACTTTGGCTACTGATTGTGCAAAATACGTACAGGCGTGTCCGGTATGTGCGGCTTGTAACCCGGGTCCGATGAAGCCTCAGGCTTATCTCAAAAATTTTGCCCCAGTGGAGGCACCATTTGAGAGGCTGTCCATGGATGTGATGCACGCCCCTACCACCCGGGAGGGCAATTGCAGGGTGTTGGTGATTGTTGATTTCTTCACGAGATGGGGTTGGGCTTTTCCCATGAAAAACGAGCAAACCTCTACGATTGCGAAAATTTATGCCGAAAATATCGTGGCAGTACATGGGCCACCACGTGAGATTTTGACAGATAGAGGTACCCCGTTTTGTTCGGCTCTTTTGAATGACCTGTGTCAACTTATGGGTACCAAAAAGGTTAGGACGACTGCCTACCATCCCCAATCCAACGGGGCGTGCGAACGGCTTAATGGGACTATAAAACGTATGTTGCGAAAATCTATGTACGGGTTTCAGAGAGGTTGGGACGAGTTGTTGCCCTGGGTTTTGTTTGCGTATCGGGCAGCCCCTCACGCCTCCACTGGGGAATCTCCGTACTACCTCCTCTTTGGACGCGATCCTCGGCTGTTTTCAGATAATTTTTTGACTACGCCTGCTCCGCGTATTCGAGACTTTAATACTGATTACGTTCAAGATTTGCGAGATCGTTTGAAATATACACGAGAATTAGTAACGGAGCATGTGAGACAAGTTTTGCAGAAACGAAAAGACGCATATGATAGTAAAGTCCGAGTGATCGAGTACAAAGTGGGGATGTTAGTATGGAAAGATGTATCTCAAGCGAATATCCCGAAAGGTACAAGCCGCAAGTACCTGCCTGTATTTGAGGGACCCTTTCGGGTCACAAAAATTATTTCGCCTACCAATTGTGAAATTCAATCGACGCTGCGTACTGATCCTCCGGCCGAAAATATCCATGTCAACCGGCTGAAACCGTTCTACAAAGATACATAGTCCCCCCTCCCCCTCTTGTTTGTATTGTATATGTTGTATTTCGTGTCCCTACCTATGAATTTATACAAATTTTCTTGTGTAAAACTACTATTTCTTTGAATATTTAAAATTTTCTGATTTTTGTACAATATCAGAATAAATTAGGTTTCTGCTTACCGAATTTTCGGTTCAAATTTCTTTGCTATGTTTAAATTCCTATGTTTAATTTCCTAGCGATTCTTAAAATTGCAAATAACGGGTGTTTACGACATCTGTTTGGTTTTCCTCTCACTTTATTTCAGTCTGTAACCCCCACAATATTGCATTGTCGTATACGTATGTTGTGACTTGGTTTTTCTTGTTCTAGCTTCCTGATCTCTTGTTTATTTTAGCATCTTACCCTATCCTTTTCGTTTTAACACTGTATATGTATATAACACCGTATGATCTCACTTTTGTTTTGTGTTTCACTTACTTTTTATGTTTTAGGCGCATTAATTTTGTGTGTCTGATTCTTTGCTGTTGGTGGTTCGTAGGTGTGGTGGACATTTGGTAGTTCGGAACCGGTTATTGGGCACTATCAGGGAAACGGGTGTCCCCCGTGTTTGGCTGGTCAAGACGTCCAGGACTGTCCAAAGTGGTCCTGTATTTTGAAATTTTGTTGTAAAAAATTTGTAGTTGTGTACTGTTTGCATATCGTTTGCGTACCTACGGAATAGCTACATTTTGCGTTTCTGTGTGTTAGTACGTACGTATAACGGAAGGTCCAGGCGATAGCATGAGCAACTGAGACCTTGTTTACCGGATACTTGAATTTTGATTTTTGATAATTTTCTGCGATTTCTTTGGGTTTTTCTACAGTATGAGTGAACCAAAACGCCGTCGTAAATCTCCGAACCCGCAGAGGGTAGGACCTATTTTGGGGGGTGTGTCCTGGAATCGGGGTCCCTCCACGTCAGATTCGACGCCAGCCCAGGAGGCTCAGGCAGCTGAGCCTGCGGCTGCTGCCGCTGCTAGTGCAGAGGGTACGCCCTCAGGGGCTTCGGCGTCAAGTTCAGTTCAGATAATTTCTAGCTCTCGTTCGTCGAAAAAGTCCAAAAAACCGGAAACGCAGACCAAAACTCCTACGTATCCCCCGTATCCTCTGCAACAGTTACAGATTCGTTTAGATACGTATCGGGTCTTTACGCCACTCTTGCAAGATGAGGCCTCTCGGCAAAAGTTACAGCAGTATCAGTTTATGTTGGAAAATTTTTGTCATCCGAATCAGCGTTTTCCGGAGGCTATTGTGATTATTTCAACCATGAATGACCTGTACGCGTGGGTCCCAGAAATTTTTGAGATGACTGTTTCTGCGGGTTTTTGTGCCCTGTCTTTTCAGAAAACGTACAGAAATTTTATGCATCATGAGTCGGACCATTCGGTTTCGGCTATCTGTATTGCAGTCCCAGAGGACCGGCAAGCGTTTACGCATGCCATTGATGGCAATTTTCCAACTTTGCCACAAAATCATCCCAATCCTCCGAACGTCAAAATTTTTGTGTTTTTGATTCATGCTATCTACCTGGACGTTCCGTCTTGGTCGTTGATTCGCTATGCGTTTCAACCATTGTTGTTCAATGCACCTTACCCTGTCTTCGCTGTTCAGGGCCTCGAGACCACTCGCAAAGTCCTAGCGGGGGTGGGGGTGGATGCTCGAAATTGTATCGTGGATTTGTCAAAATATGTGAATTTTATGGCTGCGAGGTCTGAAAAGAAGGTTTTTCAAAATCGGGACGAAATGGACAAAGCTGGCCCGCACCTGTGGGCTAATGCGAGTGGTCCGTGTGGTCCGCCTGCGTCGGGTCGGCCTGAAAGGGGGTTTCCTTGGTTTGCTGAGAACGTGTTGCGCTACCCCCCCAAATTATTTCGGTCTTTTGAGTCTACGCCAAAAGGTTTTTCGCCCTTCCCACAGCGTGATGAAATCAAATGGGCTGCTGACGGCGCGCGCGACACAATTGCGGTGGTTCAAGTCACAAATTTGATTGATCCCCTTGAAATTTCCGATTTTCAGTTTTTGTTGAAAACTCGAGCGTATGCGCAGTACGGGGATCAGAAGAGTCTTGACAAGTTGCGCGAAAGTTTTTTGAACCATCAACTTTTGGAAGATTTGACCTGGGAATCTGCTGAAATTGTGGCGTGGCGGGATCCTCCTACCACTCCTCGGGGCAAAAATGTGCAAATCAAATTTACTTTTGTGGCAGATGCGCAAACTCACCGCCCCGATGCGCTTCCCTCTATCGAAGTTTTGTCGAAACAAATTTTTGTGCAGGCTACAGAACGGGTGGACCCGCCTCTGCGGGTGGCCACCACCGCTGAACCTCGTTTGCCCCCTGCGCCTCGTCAACCGCCTCTGGAGATAGATTATCTGCTGGAAGCGGCCGTGGAGGGCCAGTCGGAGAGTCAGTCCGAGTCTCAGTCGGAGAGCCAGGCGGGCACTCGGGATACGTCGTCCCCAGAAATGTGGTGGGATAATAGTCAGGATCCGGTGGACGTGGTGGGTCCGGAAGCGGCTGCGGGTGCAGTTGACGTGGTTGGGGATATTCCGCAGACTCCCCCAAATTCTCAGTCAGACCAGTCGGAACCAATGGATCACGAGGCGGCCCAGCCGCAGCCGGGTTCTCCCGAACCTGAGCAGGTGGGGTCCGTGGATGCGGTTCCTGCTGAAACGGCTCAGCCTCCTCTACAGGATCCTGCGGAGCCGACGGTTGCTTTTCAGATGGACGTCAGTACAGCGACCTTTTCGAGTGGTGGGACGGCGCCCCTCGTGATCTCGGAATCGGCCGGCTCGGGGGACGTGGCTTTTGGTGAAAGGTCGGGAGAGGATCCTGGCCTGGACCCAGGAGCTGCCCCCCCGGTCGCGGCCGGTTCGGCGGAATCACCGGCGTCGTGCCCGGCGGGTCCCTCGGCCACGTCAACTCCGGTGGTCATGACTTTTGGTCCACCCGTCGCACGGGATTTCATGAGCACGCCTACGGGCTACTATGATCAGCCGCCTATTCCGCCTCCGACGTCAACTCCTCCACCGAACCCTGAATCTCGGGTGCTGGACCAAGTGGAGTTGTCGCCCTCCCGGCCACCTGCCGGGGCGTACGGGGCGAAGGAACCAGCGGTGGTTGTCACCACTGCGTCATTTTCTGCTATGGCCGAGGCCATACGTGTCTCCAACGTGCAAATGGCAGAGCCGGGTCCATCCAGTCGCCGCACACAGCAAGAAATTGAGGCTGCGCGCAGACACTTGGAACAAGGTTTGCCTCCTGAGGTTTTCTATCAAACTACGTTTGTGCGAAATTTGGGCCGTTTGGCCACTGCTCACAGGCTAGATTTTTCAGATAAAATTTGGTCTTTGTTACCGCCTATTGAATCTACGGCGCAAATTGATATGATACGCAAGTTAGACCTCGATGCTACTGAATGTACGATGGCGCTAGGTAGGGATCCTCCGTGGACCGCGCAGGAGTTTGTCTGGGGTATGACCCGTATGCAGGATGTCGACATGTCCAAAATCTTCGGAGTCATCTTCGCGGAGCAGTGGGGCTCGGCGGCTCGGAAGCCTTCGCCCGACTCGGCTTTGGATGCCTTGTCCGGTGGGGGATCTTCAGGGTTGTCGGGTGCCTTGCCTGCTGCCGTTGAGGATATGGATGTCGAGAATCCTGTTTTTCCTGAACCTCAGCTTCCTCCTCCGCGTCCTCCTCTGCGAGGCCCGATTCGCAAACTTCCGCCTGTCAAAGATTTGCCTATTATAGTTCCGCGGATTCAGATGCCTGATCTGGGGCCGGTGCCGGAGTCTACGGTCATCGTGTGGCCTCCGGAACATTTTCTGCACGAAAACAATCTGCAAATTGTGTTGGAGCATCTGATTCCGGAACCTTTTGCTATGGACCCGCCCAGGGGTTCCCTCCGAGTGGACTGGGACACTCAGTATTTGGGCGATGTTAACGAGGGTCCATTCAAAGTTCTTGATCTGTCTATTCGCGATTACCGTCCCTCGGTGGATATTATCTATCTGGGTGGCCGGTACGATGTAAAGTCCGTTTCGCCTGATCAGGCTTACGTCATACGTCCGTACCAGGGACAGCAAGTGGTGGATGTGGCTTATTGGCCAGCTGTTTGGTCTGTGGTCCAACAGTGCCCGAGTGCTGTACCTCTGCGGATGTATACGGAACCTCAGTGGCAGATTGCTTACCTGCCTGATTTTCGCTCAAAAGATGAGCCGCGCATTTTGAATCCGTATTTTGTTGCTACGTGGAAGTACTGGGATGATTACATGCGCCGCGCCAAAATTCCTTTCGCGCTTAATTCTCAAAGTCATCGAAAATACTTGGCTTATCTGAAAGAACTGATTCCGGGCGCGCAAGTCGAGATTGTTTTTGAGCGTCAACCTGCGGCTTTGGATGAAAATTGTTTGTTTGCAGGCTTCGATCCCGAATTTTGGGCGTGTACAATCATTTTTCCAGCCTTGAAGCGCAACGGAGTTATCGCTTTTGATTCCGTCGAATTTTTAGGTTACGGGCCGTATTGCCCTGCTGCCTTTGCTGATGCTCTGTCGCGCATTTTTCCACCTATTCGCTGCTATCCTCATATGCGCCGCTTTGCTGCTCCAATTTGCGAGGTCCAGGATGCCTGGAAGAAGCGTGCTAAGCAGCTTAACGAAGTCGTCGCGGATTTGGAAGCCAAAGTTTGGGGTCACCGTCTGATGTCTGAGGACCATGTGCGAGACTACCGCCAAGTTGTTTTCTTCAAGGGCAGTCAGATGCCAATGTCTAACATGTTTCCGTTGCAGCCGGACCCTGAGGTTACGGTTCAAGATGAATACATGACGTTATGGGGTCGTGAATTTGCTGTGAACGAATATCCGTACCAGTTCTATAAGGCCTACGATTGGTTTGGCTTGCACCAGCCTGCGCGCGAAATTGTTCAAACTGGCTCGCCTTTTGCTGCCAAAAAGGCCGCAGAGTATTTTTTGACTCATTGGGTTCCAGCCGATTCAGTTCTGAGCAAAATGTGGCATGATGACGAGTCGGTAGTGCGTGCTGTGTATATGCTAGAGTGTTTGCGGGCTAAAGTTCGATCTTGTCCCCAATTGCGCAAGGCGCTCCGAAATTCAGGAACTGCGTATCTAGCTGAGGCGGTGCATGAAGATAAATATTGGGGCATTGGTATGGATTTCTCTAAGCTCATGCGAAAATCTGCGACTGAAATTCGTAAGATGATTTTGGACCCAAAACGGCCTGGGAAAAATTGGATGGGAAAACTTTTGATGATTGTACGAGCTGAGTTGTTCCCGGATTTGCCCTATGAGGTTGACGAAGAGGATAAGTCCCGACGCAGGCGGGAGGCTGCCATTCGGCAGAGCCGGCGTTGATGCGGCGTTGTTGTTGTTGTCAGGGGGGTGTGTTTTTCTGTGCCCTTGTGGGGGGTTGTCATGACCGGTTGGTTTTTATCTTTTATATTTTTGTAAATTAACCTAATACTTGCGTAGGAGGTTCTGGTTGGTCCCTAGGGGGATGGTATTTTCGATAAAATTGTTACTTAAAGGACTTGATTTAATTATTGTACGTATAAAAACATTCTTGGATGAATTTTACCTGATTCAAATTTTTAGATACGTATGTTTTACATATGATTTCTATGCCTTATTGGCAGTGATACTCTTGAAAGTTTATTTTTAAATTGAATACGTATGTTTGTTTTGATGATTGTTAAAAAGCCTCGTTTAAATTTATAGATTCATGTTTAAGCCTCAGATGGCTAGCATATTCATAGCAGTTGTAGGAATTTTTCCTACATTGTACAAATTTTCTTAATTGAACGATTGCTAGTAGGGGATGGGTCTGCTTTGTAGGGGTGTTTACCTCGTCCAGTTGGTGTTTTCCGGAACCTCCTACACTGTTGTTTTAAATTTTTGTCTCACCATTTTTACTATTTTATGTTTGGTTTTTAACTTTTTGCTATTAAAAGTCACAACATTTTACCTTTAGGCAATAGTTCTGGGGTTACTTTTATTTTTCTCCCGCCTCTCGTGGGGTGCTGCGGTTACGATCCCAATCCCCAGATTAGGATTCTGAGGAGCGTGGAGAATAACATGCAGCACTTTCACAAAGATTCCGTAGTTTGTCAGCCGTTTTTCTTTGATAGGGAACAGTCAGGACTTCTTCCTCTGGGATTCGGATTCCTGGGGCGAGAAGCACTGGCCGTTTCCCTCCTTAAATTCATAGGTAGGGCTAATATGTACTAAGCTGGTAGTAGATATGTATTGTGTCTGGTTGTGGTTTCTTTTGTTGTGATGTCTATAATGTTGTTTACGTAGGTTGTTCTGACATTGTTGATCATTCCTTTGTGTTATTAATAAAAGTACAGTTATTTTTTGCATTTATCTTTTGTCTATAAGTATGAATGTATGTGTCCCTCCCGTCCCCCCTCAGTGAGCCTAGGTCCCCTGCGTGGATCGGTGTTCCCTGCCCGGCTGTTCCTTTGGGCGGATGGCACGCCGGAGGTTTGGGGTGACTGGCGTTGTGCGGGTCCTGTATTCTGGGACATGGTTCTATGGTTACCCGGTTGTTCGGGTATACGGTTCTACGGCTTCCGGTTGTCCGGGTATTTGGTTCTATGGTTTTCCGGTTATCCGGGTCTTCGGTTCTACGGTTACCTGGTTCTTCGGTTCGGGTCCCTGGGTGCTATCTGGTTCTTGGGGAGCTCTAGCCTCGTGGGGGGCGGCTCTCCAGGAGCACTGGTGGGACAGTTTGGCCATTCTCTGTGCCTTTATACCGGTGATTGCGGGTATGTAGGGTGGTCAGCTCGGTGGGTCGAGCTTGTTAGACTTTTTGTATGGGCGTGTGGTGTCTTGGCATTGTGCCTTGGAACTGGTTGTTGGTGGTTTAGGGTGGTTGTGATGTTGGGTGGTTCTGTGTGTGGGTGTGTCCACGGTTGGCGACGGGCATGTTCTGCCCTTAATTGACTGTTTTATACGCCTGCAAACTCCTGTCCTGGGTCTAGGCTTGCTGTTGATTGTCCTCTGTTCCCCATATATACATATGTCTTTTGTTGATATTTATCATGTGGTGGGGGGAGAGTGTTTGTTTTTAGGGATATGCGTGGGTTGGGGGGAGCCTTGGGGTGAAATTTATTTAAATTTTGCTAAACGTTGTTGTTCTTCGTACTTTCCTTGAACGTCGGAGGTTTCGGATTGGCTTTCTAAGGGCGCCCGCTACCTTGGCTGGGCCATTGTACTGCTTTGTATTCTTTTTCTTTTCTTCGTTGTTCTACTACCAGCTATAATTATGTTGTATTTTACTCATTTTTGTTCTTTTTCGGGTTCTAACTGTCTGGTTTGTGTTTCACTTTTCTGTCCTAAAACGAACACGATACTTTATTCTTCAAAATTCTTTCTTGTGAAATTCTTGCCATTTTGTCTACTGCCATGTTGTTGCCAGCATAATGATTCGGTGCTGCTTTATATCTTGTGCTTTATTACCATTGTGCTTTATTCTTAGAATCTACCTTTATCTGGCATTGTTCATAGTCTATATTCTCCGGTTAGTCTGTATAGTGGGGTGAATCATTAGGTTACTTCTGTCTGAGGTTTGGGAAATTTTTGTTTTTTCATCATAGTTTGGCCCGTGTACATATCTGTCTGTTGTCGTCCTCTGGGTATGTCTGTTGTTTGTGTGTGTTGTATGTTGTCTGTTGTGTGTTGTCGTCAGTTGTGTTGTATGTCTTTGTTTTTGCTTTATCGGGGCAAGCACCGGTAGTGGGCCCGTGTGTGTGTTGTGGTGCTCTGTTCCCATTGTCAGCCTCTGGAGAGGTTCTCCAGTGTAGTTTTACGGTGTTTTCAAAATTCTCACACGCGTTTTAGCAAACTAGTACCTAAGATTTGTTTTCTAACCTAAATTTTATCCTACTAATACGCGTACCGCGGCGTGGGCGCGCGGGCCAAAGAGGGGGTAATTTGTGAAATATTCGTTAGAAACAGTGTTGATTTTCTAAATTATGTCATGAACGATGATACTAAATTCAAACTTTAGCTATTTTGATAGTTTTCAATATGGAGTCACTTATGAAAAAGTTGGGATCAGTCAGTGTGTCTTGGTTAGTGTATAGCGATAGTTGGTTGGGTAGGGATTTCACCCATAGTATTGGCAGCTGAGACGTACTTTGTTGTGATTTGGGCAGTTGGTTTGTTTGGAGATATTTGTTTGTGTGTTTTTTTGTATTTTGTGAAAAATGTTGTTTGATAATTTGATGTAAATTTCGAGATTAAAAGTATCGTGTTAATTCTGCTAATTTTAATTAGGTTTTATTAGATAGGCACGAGGAGGAGCGGTAGGCATACACTACCGATTGTGAACCTGCAACTAGTTAGTCAAGTCTCTTTTATTAGTCATGAAGCACCAGTACAGACAATAACTTTCTTTTTACAATTTCAGTTTGGCCGGAACGATTGCACTTGAAATACAGGTTTTCATTTATTGCGAAAACAGTATATATAGGCCGGATTATTGCAGAGCGAAAATGCTACATGTAATAGTAGGCTTTCGCATTGACGCTGAAATGCTATTTTTTGTAACAGGCAATTTTCAAGTACTCTAAAGACTTTTTCAAATTCGTACTCAGTTTTCTACTCTAAATTACGCTCTGAATGCCACGAACACTTGATCGGACAGCAGTTGCTTGGACGAATTCTGCGCGTTTATCCATTTCAATTGATCTGGTGCAGGCGGCAGTCAACGAATCAAATTTTCTGCGAGAAATCCAAGAATTTCACCCCGAATTATATTCCCCAACCTTCATTCAAAATGCTATTCGACGGTATGAAACCTGTTGGTTGCCTTTGGCCAAATACCAGGATACGTCATTGGTGCCTCCTTTGGATGTGGATTGGATTTGGCATATGCACATGCTGTCCCCCTCCTTGTATAGAGAGGATTGTCAGAAAATTGTGGGTGGTCCCATCGACCACTGTTTGATGTCTAATCTTGACAGAGAATTGAATTCGCCAAGATCGATTCTGGCTTGGAGTGATGCATTCCCGTCGGAACCCTTCGATTATCTCGAAGCAAAAGAAGTCGGTTTCAGACCATACTTGCAGAAAAGCTTGTTTAATTTTATGGCTGCTGTAAAGGTTGAGAAAGAATTCAACTTTCAGATATCTCTCCCTCATTATAGGTCAGAGAAGTTTCTGAAAAATGCTGTCACTCGTTACTGCCAGTTTCTGTTTCTTAAATTTACATATCCCAAGGAAGACCTGACCCCTTGTTATGATTTTGAGCTGATCTGGCATTCACATTTGGTTCATCCGATCTCTTATTCCCATGATATGCGCTCGATACTGGGATATGTCTTGGATCATTTTGATCAGATCGATGTTCCTATGCCGTCGGCGTCACCTCGCAAAGTCGCCAGACATCTTTGGAGGCAGCACTTTTCTGGTCCCTATTGCGTGTACGGATCAGACTTTCGGGGCCATCTTTCCCCTTCCGCATTGGAAGTGGCAAACCAACCGTTGGATTTAAAAAATGGTTGGTTTCAAATTCAGACATTAAATCTGCAACCAGTTACCGAATTTCGATCTGACTGCAGTTTGAAACTGACGGATTCTGACTTGACCTTTACTAAAAAACTGAAGCTACAGGAAAAACAATTTAAGGCGACTGGGCTGCTTAAGATTGACTTGGAGCAGATTAACTTTGATACCTTGCCCAAAGAACCGTTTAGCTCAAAAAGTTTGCAGTTGGAAGTACAACTTTACAACAAGACATCGCCGAGACCAAAAACGGACCTAGTTAAATTTATGGCAAACTTTGGACGCAATTATCACTGCAAACTGAAAACTTTAACAGAAGCGCAAATGGAAAGTTGCGCATCTATAACCTACGAAAAGGAGAAACCTATATTTGGAGTGGCAACGATATCTGTGACCGGCACAGTGAAACAGCACAGAAAATTTGTGTTGCGAAACGACAGTTACATTGAAACAACGTTTGCCGAAGATTTGCCTGCTCAAGAACTGTCCCTTTGTAGACAGTGTGCTGTTAGGAAGACGTATATTGAAGACGCTTTACCTACTTTTCTGTGGTCATCATCATTTAGGTAGGTATATATTTTTATCCATATGTCCCACTCCAGTAGGAGGTTCTCCAGTTAGGAGTAGTGCCAGCTATAATTTTGAATTTTTTTAATTTTGTCTGAGGGTGAAAGCTGACACCGAATAATTGTCTTTACAATTACCCGAGGTGTTTCATACCATGGTTGGCGATACACCTATCACTGCCTGTGTGATGAGTGCACCGCGGCAGCTCCACCCGGAGCCGGCCGCCCCTTAACTCTCGGAAAATTGAAGACAGGGGGAATGCTATAGATGGCGCCGGTTGGCGCCAGTTTTCGTTATTGACAAAAAGGTCTGCTGGTCCGGCTTGACCATTGTCCGGAGTGGAACTGCATTAATTATGTACAATATAAGGCTGAGTATAATACGCATTACATGTAACGAGTTTTTTTGGTACGGGCCCAGACACCACGAGGCTCTGCATGAGGCCTGTATGGTGCTGCTCTCCGCAGTCCAAGTTAAAAGGCGGACCAGAAGCGGAGAAGCGAGGATCACGGATAGAAAAAGTAATCCCCAAGCCAAGTCGGTGTACGGTTATTGGCCACTCCCAGGAAAACTGGGATAGCCTCAGTCACACCCAGGGCAGACTGCCTTGTTTGCCAAGGCAGGCTGCCCCCCGCATACCTCGAGTGACTAAGATGGCTGAAACCTAGTAAAGCCTGCTTGGTAGGCTAGAGGGAGAAAAAGAAAGGCTGCAGAAAGATTTGTATGTAAATGTCGTTTTTCTGTAGTCATCCGGTGTATTAAAAGATGTTAAAGATGCAGAAGAGACGCGATGGGAAAGGCCAAGCTTAAAGACAGGACAGAAGGAAAAAGTCCGCCATCTAAAAGTTAATCAACATTTTGGTACTTTTTAACGATTTGAAGATTTTTAGAAGTCACGTTGGTTTAAAATGTATAACAAAAAAATTTAAAATTGAGAATTAAATTTAAATATTTTATTATCTTATTAACCCTGCATTAACTGTTACTTAGCTTGGTATCTTTCCTTGTGGACGGAATCTTCTTGATCCTCCTGTTGGGCACAGGGGGCCAGACCACTAACAACCCCTGTGCCATGTCTTCTTATCTTTGCCGGTTGTTGTTGCTGTTGTTGTTGTTGTTGTTGTTGTTGTTGTTATCGTTGTTGTTGTTGTAGTTGTTGTAGCAGTTAGTATTTCTTCTTCTTTTGTAGGGGGAAGGCTGCAAATCCTTCGAAAAAAAGGATTTAGCTGCAGATATATGCAGCCTTCCCCTTCCAGTACTTGATCAGATCTCCCATGTAACGAGTTAATTTGTAGCTTTGTGGATGCAGTTTCTTCCTCAGTTTGTTGCTGATGCTTATCGGCTTTGTTTTGTTACACTGATGATGTTTGCTCCGGCATTTTTACAGAAAGACATGAAATATTGTCTGGCAGGAAGACATTACTGTCTGATTAAGTGGATGCATTTGGTTTCCTAGATATGTACTGTAGCGACTTAGCAGTAATTCCAGCTAAGATTTTATAATGTAACAGTCATTTCAACTAAGCCACTAATCAGTGATCTCCACTCATTTTTAAACACTGCTGCAAAGGTTCCCTGGCAGGAGGAAGCTTTTTAGCTTAAGGGGGGTCCAAATTTTGGTAGTTTTTTCGACTTTCTCCGATCTCGCTGATTTTCACGTATTTTATGGTCCAAGCGGTATATTTTAACGAGTTTTTAATATTAAAGTTGTAAGTCGTACGGTTGTTGCGTAATTTCACCTCAAAGTTGAGGTCTCATGTGTTAAACATATATAGGAAACTTAAAAAGTTCAACTTTTTTGGAGTAGTGTCAAAAAATCTCGAAACTGGACAATGCTAACCAGTCGTGTCAGGTATCATTAGAAAGGCCTGGATAAGGTCTGTGATTTGTTGGAATTGGAATTTTGATAAAGGTCTAAAATTTTTTTAATCAATTTTTGAATATTTAAAATTTGACCCGCTTTTAAAATGACTTCAAATTTTAAATGTTCAAAAATTAATTACAAAATTTTAGAAGAATAAATCAAAATTCTAATTCCAGCAAATCACAGACCTCATCCAGGCCATTCTAATGATACCAGACAGGGCTGGTTAGCATTGCCCAGTTTCGAGATTTTTTGACACTACTCCAAAAAAGTGAAACTTTTTAAGTTTCCTATGTTTAACACATGAGACCTCAACTTTGAGGTGAAATTACGCAACAACCGTACGACTTACAACTTTAATATTAAAAAATCGTTAAAATATACCGCTTGGACCATAAAATACGTGAAAATCAGCGAGATCGGAGAAAGTCGAAAAAAATGACCAAAATTTGACCCCCTTAATTGCCTTACTGTGGTCACAACTAGCAGTCTGACCTTGAAAAAGGTCGGCCTTTAAAATATAAACGTAAACTCTCGGGCCTACCGAAATCAACATTCATTTTAGTAAATCACAAAAGTTTACAACTCTAACAGCAGTAACAGTTATGCAGTTAAAATTAGCCTGCTCTGAAGTAACATGTATCAATTGGCTGGCCTGTTCCAAAGTAGTTTGCACCATTTGGCTGTAGAGCTGGGTGGGTGGTGGATAGTTGAGGAGGTAGAGAGAGTTGCGTGTAATATGGGAGACAAAAGGGGCAAATTTGCCAGATATTAGAGGTAGAGTGTTGATGTGCACATTTTATGGCTTCCAAATAATTTCTGTTAGGCAACATCGGTAGGTATATTTGAAGTATTTGTCACTAATTAGCAAATTATGCATTATAAGCCTTGCGTAAAACAATTAATGGCCTTTTAAAAATGAAATCTTGCCAAAGAGCTTTAGTTGATACTTAATATGGTGAAGACTCAAGAGTTAATAATAGGAAGAATACGACACCATAGTGTATGGCCTGTCAAATGCTCGGCACATTAAGGTCGCAATCTTGGAGAGAGTCACGGTTAACACAGTTAACCATGTGTTTATATGCGTTTTAACTAAAATGCATCTGATCGGTCAATCGCCTATCTTATGTCAAAATTACGTGTATAAGGTGGCCCCCGAGATCTCGGGGGGGCTCAGAAACCCCTCCAAGCGAGGACCACCAAATAACGCGTTCCTCCGCGGCAGCGCCTAGGCTTACCGAGAGCGTGTTAGGCTTAGAACAGAGCGTGCTTTTACACGTCTAAGCCTAAGCCATTTTTTAAGCATAAGCTCAGCCTAATTAATTAAGCTAAAAAAGTTTGAAAAAAGTTGGTGGTTCTCGCATAGCAGGGTGGGCATGCATTCATCCGAGCACCGCTATCCGAAACATTGCCGACCATCCGAGGACATGCATGTGTACCCAGCTAAGCGAGAACCAAATGCACACCCAGCCAGTCATCCGAGAACCTGGTACTCGGATAGCGGTTCTCGCATAGCAGGGTTTATGCTTATATATATATATATTTATTTAACAGTATATATATACATGTATATATATATATATATTTATATATATATATATATATATATATATATATATATATATATATATATATATATATATATATATTTGCGTTTGAACTGAAATTCACTTGATTGGCTACTAGCTACCGTAACCGTCATCAATGCATTTCAGTAGCGGAAGGTCAGCAGCCAATCAAATGCATTTCAGTTCAAACGCACATAGACACACGCTTAAGGGGGGGGGGCTACGAATTTCACTAAGTGCTCGATGTTGGAAAAGCTAGCTAGTTTTTTGCCACATAATAGTATTAGGTTTGGTGTAAAAAAGTTTGAAGTTTGAAAGAATTCCATGCAGCATAGCGTCCTATGTAGCCATCAGAAGTTGGTGTTGTCGGTCCAAAGCTCGACATGGCACGTACACAAACTTCGCCTCACCCTGATCGCTATGGGCAAGGTACGGTACTCAAATTTTCCAGAAATAGTTCTGACATATAGCGCTTTGATATCGTGTAAAATAATCCTTAGATCAATGTGTACTTTTCTGTGAGATACAATCAAAGAGCGAAAAATTGGGTGTTGTAGGTCTATACGGGTGGAGGCTAACTAACGTCTAATGAGCTGTGGTTTACCAAATGAACCCAACTTTGCTCCAATTAATACTCCAAGTATCTGTCTTAACTTATGTAAAAATGACGTGATTTCGTTAATCCCTGCGTTCGCAGTACTAGATTACATTATCGATATTGTCGCTGTAGTTTGATGCCATTTCGAAGATGTGAGCCAATTACTCCAAATTACTGTGGCAGAATCGGCTGAAACTTTGCGCATTACAGGCCAGTGAGTGTACCAAGATATGCAGAAAGCTAGGTCACTAAACCTCGCTGCAATGTTTAGAAATGCTAGATTGATTTCTCGAAGTATGATGACTATCGCTCCAAAAAGCTCTAAAACAGTTGTAAGCGCATACTGAACGAAGGAAGCGTCATATCGAAAAACGGATTTCATATTCGGATTCAGCAGGTCAAATAACCCCTATAACCACCTTTTCGGCGAAATCGGAGACAAAAAATTTTTTGACCCCATTTTTACTGCGCTTAGATAGCTTTTCGGGCCTAAAAGTAAGGGTTATTTCTCAACAAAAAGTTTGCTAGCACACTAACCAGAAAACCTAAGTCCTCGAAACCTGCAGACAGTTTGCCCCTATTAGAGCCTAATATTTGTTAAAACGTTGGGGTAGGCTAGGGCTGTCAATTTTATTAGATCGAAAACGGCGCACGGTCACATCGCAACTTTTCGCAAAATTTCAAACTTTGAGCTGTTATAGCTGAAGAAGAAAGCAACGCTCGAAAGCCGGAATACTTTTAATATTTAGCACTAGTAACAGATAACATTTATGGCTGAAAGTTTCAGAATTGGTCAAACCGTTAATCCGCCAGAGCTGAAAAAACCTTTTTGAAAAATCCCATTTTCCCACCAAAATTTGTACTTTGGCGTCCTGCCAAAAACGGTGTACATATGAGATATATTGTTGCCCACCCTAAACTTTTTTACTTTGATATGTTGGCTAATGCTGGGGGGAAAAGTAGCTCTCTCCGACGATGTCGTGCCAACCCCTTCGTAGCCCCCCCCCTTAACAACGCTAAGCTGAGTCCCCCCCACAAGATCTCGGAGGGGCCACCTTGTACACGTAATTTTGACATAAGGTAGGCGATTAGCCAATCAGATCCGTTTTAGTTCAAACGTATAATAAACACATGGTTAACTGTGTTAACCGTGACCCCCCGAGATTCCCGCCGTAATGTGCCGAGCATCTATAGAAGCTAGAAAACACTAGGTGTCGTACTCTTCCTATCATATACTCTTGATATGGTCAATTTTAGTAGAGGATCATTTTTTAGATTTGGAGATTTGTACAGCCATGACGATTATTATTCAGTTCGGTTAATTCACGCGCCAGAATGGATTCTGTCGTTAGTATTGGTTTACGATTCCAGAGGTCATGTGATCTCATTCTCACATCTCATTGGTCCAAATGTGGTTCCGCCTGCTGCTGATGTTGAGAATACGGTAACCAGTCGTTAGACTAACAATCGGCATTAGTTGTGAAATTTTCAACTTACGTTGAATTATTCAATATTATCCCGAAACGTTTTTATTTATATTTTTTATTTCCTATTTCTTTCAATATTTCTTCAAAGATTAAAAGGGTTAGATCAAAATTGATCGGCATTAAAGATAGAACACCTCGAATTCAACGGAATAAAGTATAATCCTGGGAGTTGAAACAATTAAAATGGATTAAATTTAATTCTATTTTTTAAATGCAGCTGTAACAAAAATTTTAATGGAATCTTGAATTTCAATAAATTTATAATTAAATTTTAATCTAAGACGTTAATTTAGTTCTGGATTCCAACTCTGGATTGGCCTAGAGAGGTTGCAATGGTAATCCACAACAGATTCGGAAATTGGGCTTTGTTGAAGGGACGGTGGAATGAATCTGAAACAGTTGATCAAGGTGCAAACTTATACGTAACATACAGGGCAAGGTTTATATGAAATAATTTGGTAAGATTTTCTAAGAAACCTATGTTGGTTTACCAACCGAAATAGCTTCTGATGGCTATGTATTTTACATTGTTTGAGACGACGGTCGTCGGACTCGAAGGCCTTTTCAGTGCTATTTCTCTATAGACTGCACTAAAGACGAAGGGACGAAGTCTGAAAAGAATAAAAATCATGACCCCCGAAACCAGCTTGGCGTAAGGCTATTGATCAGATCCGCCCGAGTTGAAGTTAACCTGAAAAGCCTCAATCAGATACCTAAACTATTATAAGAGTTTATCTACAAAGCTAAAATGCCTTTTCAGAAAAGGACTAATCGAAGTTAGCTAAATTATAGCTTTTAACTCCTTCTAGCTTCTTTTTATAAGAGTTTGAAGAGGCTAGAGGGAAACTCAAGCTTGAGTAAAGTCTAAAAAGTTAATCTTACTCCACTCTATACTCCGCTGAAAATTTGCTGAGTTTTAAATATCCATAGACTTGTGTCTAGCTTAACATTTTAGCTGTGCAGCTATTTGAGTTTTAACATGTTACGTTTTATTAATTACAGATTCAGTCAATGAACAGGGAAGTTTAGACATCCAAATGTTCTTCCTGCAGAATTCGACCAAAGTATTTCAGTTTAAACTGCCATATCCAAAAGAACCAAAGGAACTCAAGCTCGGTTGTAAGATGAAACTATGATCAGTTCTTATTTAATTTGAGCTTTTATTGGATGCTAAACGTTTGCCAGCATATACCTTGTAATTTCGTTTGTATAGAAATGGAATGTTGGTTTCTTTGGTTTCTAATTCTAACCGATTATTTTATGGCCACAGTTTTAGCTTTAATTGTAGACGACAACGTGTGCTTTGAAGAAGGTACGCTTACCGTAGAGACCTTGGAAGTTGCAGAGCAAATTGCTGCCATTTCTTCAATTGCTGTAATTTTTGCGCTTTGCTCGCCAGACATTGCGCTGGAGAAGTTCCGAGATTTTAGAAACAGCGGAACGAAGACTTTCGAATTCTTTCAAGCGTGTGGTTTGGGTAAACTACCATTTGATTGGTATATTACCAGCCCGGAAGAAATTTACTATGACGGTGCTGATTCAACTGCGAGCGATCTAACTTCGACGGTAACTGTACTGGACTCAGAAGTTGGCTCAATCAAACGATACGGATTAGAGAGTAAGCTATCAATCGAGAAACTGTCTCTGCCACAAAATGGTTTCATCATTCCAACATACGGCAACGGCAGTTTACATGGAACGTTAATAACAGACACTGGGACTATTGTGGATGAACCTATTGCGAACGGATTCAATGAAATCGGATCTCATCCAGGGAGTTTGCAACTTCAACAGTGGACCAATGTTAGAAAATCACAGACTTTCAGTGTTCAAAGTGACGTGTAAGAAGGCATCAAGCAGCAAGACTACAATTTGAAATGAGTTGATTAAAAAGTTTTGCTTGAAGGTATATAGTAAAAATACAAAAATAAGGACCATGCAGTTACACCACGACACTAGCGTTGTGCGTTGGCCGGTGCGACCAATGGCTGGCCAAGCCATTGGCTGTTGGCCGAAAAAATCTCAGTCAGTTGGCTTGGCAAGCCATTAGCCGTTGTCCGGCCAATGGCAAACGGCCACGAGCCATCGGTCAACTGGCTGGCCGTAACACCCCCTTTGTGGACGCAATGCTCACTGTATACCCCATGTGGACGCAAAAATTGCGTCCACATAGGGTATACAGTGTGCAACCGCATAATGTGAGCAACCATGAGTGCAACCGCACTATGTGAGCTGCGTCCACATAGGCAATCTATGTGGCGCATGCTCCACAAAGGACATGATTATGCTTATATATATATATATATATATATATATATATATATATATATATATATATATATATATATTTATATATATATATATATATATATATATTAGTGATGTGGATCGGATCGGATCGGCAGCCAAAATCACCTACCGATCCGATCCGGCAAATGGCAGGCGATCCGATCCGATCCGATCCGATCCAGCCCCGGATCGGACCGATCCGATCCGATCCGACCATAATTTCAATTTTCAATTGTAGACACTTAAATTGCTATATTTTCCCTTTAAAAATAACGACTTGTTTTGTTTTGGGAGTTTAAGATTTAGTGAGAACTACACCAAAGACGACAGTAAGAAGTGAGAATTATACGAAGATAAGATAAAATTGAAAAAGCAAGGGTGCACGACCAAGAAATCAAATTTGGTCGTATATATTTATTATGGAAATCCAGCTAGTATGTAATGTATGTTTTAGTATCTTTCGGAAATGGAAAATCAGTGAAAATCCGAAATCCCGGGTTTTATTTAAGGAAAGTCTAAAACTAGGTTTGCTAAAATTTATGCACATTGATTTAGTTTTCGTGATCAAATAGAGCATGTTCTACGGCACATTTTTACACTTGTTACATGCTTTCAATCAAAGTGCACCCAATTTTTGTGGTTTTCGGTTTTTCAAAATTTCCGGAATTTAAATATTTCAATGCTCAAGGTATTATGATTATCATTTAAAACCTCTTGACAATCTGAACACGGTTAATAATACAATCTTCTAAAATGAACTCGATTCCCAAATTCACGAAAACAAATTTTTTTCAGATTTAAGTGTTTTCCATCACCAACAGTTATGGTTCTATGGGTCTTGACTCGAAAGGCCTTGACGAGCTGAACAACCTTTATAATACAACTACATCACAGAAATGCGCCCTGTTCCCGGAATTCACAAATAACTTCCATCAATGAATAGTGAACTTGAGAAATTGGTAGGATTTATTGGTTCCAGCTCATAATTAGCTTTAAATAACAACTTATCATTCAAATGCAAGTGCAAAAATATGCTCCTGGAACAGCTCCATTCGATCATGGATACAAAGTTTTGAATGTGGTAAAGTTTTAGAGACAATATTTTTCTATGTATACTATGAAATGAATGAATGAAAATGAATTTAAAAAGCGGAACAGACTGTTCAAAAATTAATTAGCAATTCGAGAGCAATTCAATTTGACTTTTTATATACATATAAAAATTTATTTATCCAGAGACAGAACATAAAACAAAAACATTAACAACAGAAAATTCAACATTTCAATATATAAAATTCAGGAAAGATTTTGAAAATTCCTATTTAATAAATTGGTACAAATTTTCAAAATTTGCCTCATTTGCCGGATCGGCGATCCGGAAAAATCAAGCCGATCCGATCCGGCCGATCCGATCCGAAAATTTGTCGATCCGATCCGATCCGATCCGACCCCGGATCGGTCGATCCGATCCGATCCGCCGATCCGATCCACATCACTAATATATATATATATATATATATATATATATATATATATATATATATATATATATATATATATATTACTAGAGATTTTCAGCTTACCTACATAAGATATGGACGGACACTTACAGCTCCAACTTTTCTATGCGTTCGTACTCCATTTACCTATAACGTTATTTTTAAAAATGTTAGTTACCAGCAAATTTTAATTGTAGCTTTTTTGTCAAGGCGCTCAGCATCTGTCAGGCACTCATTGAGGCCTATGGATGCTGCCCTCCGCGGTCCGTTTGAAAGAAGACAAGAGACGGAGGGGCGAAGGTCAAGGATAGAAAACTTGACCCCCAAGCAGTTCTGACGTACGGTTATTTCAGTCGCCCCCAGGGCAACCTATGTTGTGCCTGCCAACAAAGGTCCCCCCGCAGATCAACAGCGACTAGGATGGCGGAAGTCTATTACACCCCTCGGAAGGGCAAAAGGGTAAACAAAGGCTGCAGAAAGGAGTAGGAGGGAAGGCCAAGTACTCAGACAGGAAAGTTGGAAAATGAGATAAGGATTATCTAAAAGTAATCTAAGGATACAGTACTAGATACAGTACATCTACTGGCCAGTTCTAATTGCACAATTCTGAATTTCTAAACCAAGCCTAGTTTGCTCATTGCTAATCCACTTGCAAAAAATAAACCAGACTTACACTGGTTTGCACCAAATGTGATTAGCAAATGATTAGCGAATTTCGTGCTAAATAGTTGCTTAGCAGGTGCTTAATCCCAAACTCCTTTGCACCAAATCTGATTAAGTTAATCAACAGCTAAGCAGATGCTAATCAAGTGCTCAAGAAGTAAATATTTAATCCTATTCTGGAGGAGGATTAACTGTGAAATTCCTACTAATTTTTCAAAATATTACTATCTCCAGTCAACCGTAATGGCGAAAATGTTTGCTGGATAGCTAGAGATTTCCCATGTTGCTGCTAATAGCAAAAAATCAAATTAAAAGGTTCGCTAAACAATTTGCAAAGTTTAGCGAGACGAAACACGAAAGCATTTTAAGATTCTTAAAAATTTGGAAATATTCGACACGTTTAGTTTCGTGTAATACAGTTAACACAACAACAGTACTCATCCCAGATCATGTATAATTCAACCGATTCTATTCAAACATGGATTTCTTGCATCAAATTTAAAGACTGCTGATGTAGGTATTTCCTGAGAAAAAGTTAAACAAGTGATTAGCAGATGCGACAGTTCTTGCATTACATGATAATGGCATAAAATTCCCGTAGCTGATTGGTTCAAATACAAAAATCCATCATTTTCATTGGTCATTTCTTGGAAATGCTAACCATTTGCTAAGCAACTGCTAAACTGATGATCTGTTAATCAATTTCTAATCAGATGTGGTGCAAAGGAGTTGTTGCTAAGCAAATGCTCAAGATTAGCACTTGTTTAGCTGATCATTTGGTCTGTGGATTAGCAAATGCTTAGCAAATAGTTAATCACATTTGGTGCAAACGGCCGTTAGCATTATCACCGTTTGAAATCCAATCTCTTTATTTGATCTGTTGCTGTGCATTGTTTCCTTAACAAACCAATTTGCAATTCCATTGATATTTCCACACATGAAATAATTGTTTCAATTTTTTACGACCATTTTACACAGACCATTTTGGCAATATTGTAATGCCGTGTTGTAATGTTTCACCTAGGTGATACAGTATGAAGCAACTAACCAACATCATTATTCAGAAAAAGTGAAACGGGATTGGAGCTAAACGTTTGAAAAAGCTATTTTGAATAAAGTTTAAGTTGACGCACAATGAAGCACGGCAGACGAATAAAAATAGTAAATTCCAGCTAGCCAACGTTGGCCAATAGCTATACAACGACCAAAGGCTTACGGAAAACACACAATTAACGACCAATTGGCTGGCCAACTTCAACCTCCGGCCAAGCCAAGCCAACAATGGAAAATTTCGCCCAATTCCAACACTACATGGCACATCAATCGTAAAAATCTTTGCTCGAAACTTTTTTGTATCGCAACAATCGATGCAACTTTGACGTGACTAGCGATCGGTGTAGCGCCCTAATTTACAGCTTAAATTCCACCCCTAAGACTATTGTTTGAGGCCGGTGTCGTGAAATATTCTTTCCCCCAAATACGGCGCTCGTGACTTACACTTCCTATGTATTGTAAACTCCTACAGAAAAATCAAATTCTGCGCTCGTGGTTAGAGTTGTGCCGTTAACAAATTTCCCGGGCCGGGCCCGGGCCCGGGCCTGCTGAACCAATCGGGCCGGGCCGAGCCCGGCCCGGGCCCGGAGGCCCGATTCAAGGCCCGGTAGGCCCGGTGGGCCCGGCGGCCCGGTGGGCCCGGTGAAGGCCCGGCATACAGAAAACAGTGCCAAACAATAGTTAGTGCTATTTATTACAACTTAGACAACTCGCGTAAGCTTAAATTGGACTTTCTAGTGAAGAAATTGTGGAAAAAAAATTAGAAAATGGATAGTAAAAATTTGACCGGGCCTCACCGGGCCTGGCCGGGCCTCCCAGGCCCGGCAAGCCCGGTAGGCCCGGCTCGGGCCGGGCCTGCGCGGCCAACCGGGCTCGGGCCGGGCCTACCGCTCCAACAACCAGGCCCGGGCCGGCCCGGTGCAGGCCCGGCCCGGGCCCGGCACGGAGCCCGAGGCCCGATTCAAGGCCCGGGCACAACTCTACTCGTGGTCAGCTTATCAAGTATATACCCTCTAAACAAAAATTGCATATATACGCTTTCCATAGTCCATAGTCAAACTCATGAATAAAACGTTGCACGTTTCCTTTACTATCATAACAAAATATACAATATCAAAGTATTTAGACAGGATTTATAATAAAATTAGGTGGAGTCAAATCTTTCGGTTGTGGAATTCGTGTCCAAATGTATCCTTTTTGGCGAAATTTAGAGTCACCATCAGAATCCATGCAAGCAGCTCCACAGTCCTGTTCAAAATAGGTGGACGGACAGTGACACTCAAATGACATACACTCAATGGGTCTACTGCAGTTCTCCTGGGGACCTAAAACAGCAGGAAAGACTACATTTACGTTCACATAGAAGAAACAATTTCCGATCACGGAATTACATTCTTTGCCTGTAACGATTCAGGTCAGGGATTCATTCAGGGCACTCGCACCGTTAGGTTTGGCCGGACGAGTCGCTCTGCTTGAGGTTTTCATCTTTCAACCTTGCTGGAAAGTAATATAATGGAATCAATCAACCCTTGTCAACTCAGTGTTGTGTATCACAATAGCAGACGCATATAAGCGAAATGGGACCTAATTGAGCACGAATTTCAGTACTTTTATACCATTAAACTAGTGGTTAACTGCAGTCACAAGTTATAGTTTAGACAGTGTTATTACACTTACTACGCAAAGTAAAGGTTGAACTTGTGACAACCAAGCATTGAACATTCTAGACATGGAAAACCTTAGTTAAGGGTCGCCGGGTGGATACCAAACTTTATAATCACAGATTTCGCTCAATGTCGGGTGAAAAATACCTCCATATCTGTCCAAAAACAAGACTAGTGTCCAGCAGCATAGCCAATACATCAAATCAAAACCTCTGTCTGGGGCTATTTATTTCAGTACAAATGACAATGATAAGCCAAGTAACTAGCAAGTAACGGTGCTTGACAGAGTTGATCAAGCTCATTCCGACTGTTATTTACTTCAAACTCCAACGCGCTCTAACTTTCTCATACTGCTTTGTAGAGACTTGGTGCAAGGAAATAAATTATTCAGGACAAAAATTTGAGAAAATGGCGTATTTTGAGGCAAAACGCCAAGTGTGATCTACTCCCAAGCAGCAGCAGGGATTGAGCGAATGCAAATTGAACCTCTATTTGTGTACTGTGTTAATATCTATACGCGAAAATTGTACAGTGAATGGTTAGTTCAGGGCAAGACGAAACATTTCTTTGGTGGCATTTTCGTAACTCAGAATTGTGCAAAAACCGACTTCATCCAACTTTGAAAATTTGTAGAGAATTCCTGAGTTAACGAAAAATACCTCTTGCAGATATTAATACGCTACCTAGTCCAGATTAACATTGTGCCAAGTTATAGCTCATTTGCTTTTGCACAGCGCTCACAGTTTTTGGTCACAGCGAAATTTTCCTAACTTTTTCATTCCCGTGGCTGGAGGCTCTGTTCAATCGGTCGCTATGGCCAATGCAATGCCATTGCTGCTTTTATACGACAGGGTCAAAACTATTGTTTTCATAAAAACTTAATTCTGTAAAAGTAAAAAAGTTTTGAAAGGGTTTTGAAAGTGGGGAAAATGCCCCTAGTGAGGGGGAGGGGGCTTCAAAAAGTGGGAGGGGGGAAAGCCCAAAGCATACACATATGCATATACATTTTTAGCAAAAAATTAGTATTTTTAAGGTGAAAAGAAATTTATTCGCTGTTTCTTAGCTTAAAAATGAGCTTATTAAATCGTTAAATTAGCTAAAATTTGCGAAAATTTTTGAAAATTTAACCTCAAAAACTAAATTTTTTGAGCGACCGCCAAAAAAGTGGATGGGGGCTTGCCGAAAACTGGATGAGCTTTCGAACCTCCTCTAAAATGCCAGTAATGTTAACTATACCGGAATGAAGTGGCAGCGGACAGTGTCCGTCGTGGACAATGGAGCCTTCCCTCTCCCTGGGGAGTTTCGCGTCCAGATACCGAAGCAACAGGATCGGAGCCGCCACTGAGATCGGCCTTGCTAAGCCACAGGTCGCTTCTGATGACAGCAGTAAATTAGTATCGATCGATATATACTAACAATGCCTATATCTATATACTAACTATATAGATACATCTAACATTTCAGATAATACTTTTCTTGGCTCTTGAGTTATTTTGCTGCCTCAAAAGTGTCAAAATTCCATACCAAGTACAAAATGTTTTGGATCAAAGCTGCCATCAACTGGGGCGTCAGTAGTCGGGATTAGCCAGGCTATAACCGCCGACTTGCAAGCATACTGATCCGTTAGAAGGGCCCGAATCTGTGCGTAGTATTTTTGATGATCCGATTCGTCTACAAGACTGACCACATCACCTTCTTGGAAATATCGTTCCTACAATTAAAATGATGAATATGAATTTTAAAATGTAGGACAGCAATAAACAAAAAACCAGTCGACTAAGGCGACAACAGCTAAAAAAAGAAACGAAAAAAAGTTGCACACCACCAAGCACCAGAAAAACTTGGTCATCTGACGGGACTCGATCTACGGTATCTTGCGTAACGCGCAGACACTCTACCAACTGAGTCACAAGGTGTTTCAGTAGAATGAGTTTAAACAGAAATTAGAATCCAATTGCTCCTGCTGCTTTAACTCGCGGATTATACGAGTTAATTTTAATGCGTCTAATCCTACAATATGGAAATAGAAGTTTCCGTGGGTTAAAACAAATCCAGTAGCTATTTCTTTATTGCTGGGATTAAATTTGATTTAGGGTGCTTTCAATCACGCAGAGGTAAAATAATGGCAAAATATTTCTATTTTGAAGAATTCAGTTTTCTGGTTTCTTCAAAAGGAACCAAAAAATGTCTTCTCTCCGATTCGATTTTGCTGGAAAAATGTTTATATCGGGAGTCCGTTTCATATTCAGCTTTTTTATTACTTCAATAAAGCTAAAGGTGTATGATTAGCATGACAAATTATCATTAAAAACTGAATCAAACATCGAATGTCATCCCTATCATAATATCTGACTCCTAAGCTGGGTTTTTTTTTGCGCCACAAACTGCGAAATTACGCAATTTTTTTCTGAAATACGCAAAAAATTTTGGGCCGTTGCGCCACAGTACGCAAAAATTTTTGGGCTAAAATATGCTTAAAAAATGCGATTTGGAGCCAAAAATTTTAAAATTCTCCTAATTTTTGCTGGGGGCTGCCGCCCCCAGACCCCCGCCTTGTGTGTGCATTTGCTTATTTGAGATTACTCCAAAACTTTTTGGTTGTTCGTTGTTGATGCTATGCTGTATCAGCTATGTTTTGTTTTCCACTAATTCAAAAGTGCCTTTGCAAAATTGTTTGGGGCATCAAAGCATTTTATATATACAACACATCAAGTGCAGGAACCGTACGTTGATTAAAATAAATGAAAATTGTAGATGTAAGCTGTAAGATGTAATCTGTTCAGCTCTACGAAACTTACCACTCGCACGTGGCCGCACAATTTTCTTGGAACACACGAAAATGGACGGTTTTTGAATCACCTATTTATTAATTTCTTGAAAAGTTTTAAACTACAAAATGACATTCTTGAAAAATTTTTGCGCCTTCGGCGCATCTACCTAATTGTTCTTATTTCGTTCCCAGCTTTAACATTATCGTTCTTTCTTTAGCGTATCCGTCTCTGATCTTTCTTTAATGTCGTCAAAACGACATAATGTTAAATAATCAAAATACGTTGTACTTATTTATGTCGAAAACAAGATAGTGAAATCGCGAAAAATGTTTTTCAGAAGACAAATTTCTTGCGAAAACACACTATAAGTTCCGAAGTCCAATTTTCAACAAATTCCTGCTGATATATAAATGGTTCATTTTATTCACGCACTTTCCCGCTAAAAATTGCGTAAAATTTTCTAACGCTCCTCTCTGGCGTGGCAAAACGATAAATTAAGCATTTAAAATGCTTTAAAACGTTAACTAAAGTATAAAATAACGCAAAAATCGGTTGTTTGAGCGAAAACAGGCGTGGCGCAATTTTTTTCCAAATTACGCAAAAAATTTTGGGGCACTGCGCCACGGACCGCAAAAAGTTCGGACGAAAAAAAAAACACAGCTCCTAAGTCAGAAGTTTTCAGCAAAATTGGAAACAACTTACTTACTTACTTACTCACACAGAAAATTATAGTTTTTCTTGTCTAGAAAAATTGAAAAAGTTCTAATAATGTTTGGAACTTATTGTAATAATGTTTATCAACTACCATTCAAACTTACGAATTAATGTCCAAAAATGCCTAAACGTTATAAATTTTATGGTTTCTCGATATACCGGTTTCTCTATGTTTGAGACTGGATCCAGACCGGACGCCGGACCGAGTGCCAACTCTGCCCAGCCAGTCAAATGTCAAATAAATGGGAGAACTCTGTAACTAATAGTTGGCTAACTGTTTTTTTAAAATTTCGCTGATAGAGCCAGTAAAATGCAACTTATGACTAAGCATCATTTCGGCTAGCAAAATATCAACATCAAAACAAAAATGTTGGCCAAGATTAGCAAGTCCGAATAATGGTAACAAACGACTTCAGTTTTCTTTTTTTCGAAAATAATCAGTGTTGGTCAATTCATTTATGGCTAAATCAGTGGTGAGAAATAAATTTTGCAAAAATACACTTTTTTATTTCTGATTGATTTCCCTTTCTAAAGCTGACGTTTTCGCAAACATTTTTAAAAACCGTTTGCAAATTTATGAAAAAGTGTTTATCTTTAGCAGAATCATTTTATTAAATATCCAGTGGAAATGCAGTACGTATGATTACGATAGTAACAGTGCCGGCTAGATACGCTATTGCTGATTGTAAATGCTACTTTTTACTGTCTTAGTTTTTAACAATTAATCCTTAAAGAAATAGAAATTACGGCAGTCTGATTAAAACTAACTCTCTCATTTTAATCCTGCAAAGTAATAAAGAAATGGGGTTAGATTGAAAATTTTACTCCTGCGCGATTCAAGAAATAGGATTAAAGGTCGGATTAAAAGCAGCTCGTTTAACTAGCAGGATTAAAATTTAATCAGTTTAATCCTGCAAGCTATTTCTTTAATGGGGATTAATTTTAATTTAATCCGTTTAACATTTAAAGAAATAGACCATTTGTTTCCCCACACTGCTATTGCTTATGGAGCCTTAGCCGGCAACATGTACATAATTTGAGAACGGAAACAAAAGAAAACTGAGGTCAGGTAAAACTTAATTAGAGATTTGTTTAACATTCCAAAATTTAAACTCGTTGTGTAAGACATTTTGTGGCTAACTTTTGTACGGAAATGAGCAAAATCTTTTTCATGGAGGATCCCCCGTGGATTTCATTTCATGGAGGAGCAAACGAATTTTCATGGAGGATCCCCCTGTCTTCTTGAGATTCTGCCACTAATGCATAATGAAAGCAAAAACATAACTGCAGATTAATACCTTATCCCAAACGTATCCAGACAAAACAAATGTTGCACGACTTTTAGGAGCCTTCAGAGGACTCTAAAATGAAAAGGAAAACTGATTTAACTGGGGAGGTGCTGTTTCACAAACTCGAGGATAGATAATTAAAAACCAATAGTCAGATGTACATAACAATACAATGTATAAACTGAACCACTTGAGTAACCAGAAAAAATTTCGGGAGGGAGGAATGCCAAAATTTGGGAGGGAGGGGCGCTGGCGGATCCAGGATTTGATGACGGGGGCGGTAAAATTTTTCACAGGGGGTCTGGGTGGCGGAGCCCCGCAGACGTTGAAGAAATTTTTTGTTTTTGCAATAAAATAAGTCTTCGGATCTTGAACTAGAAAAAATTTTTAAAATACAACACATTTTTAATCAAAAATAATAATTATTTCCGAACAATCGGATGCATTTCAAGTTTTACCATCATAAATGCCATAAATATGCCGTTTAAAATTAGAAAATTCGCGCCGGTGACGCGAAATTGTTTGATTTTTAAACTTTTCCCCTGTTTTTCTCATTAATTTTTCCTACCTTCGAATCGTGACGGGGGCGCACCCTCCCCCCCCTGGATCCGCCTGTGGGGGGGTCTGAGGGCTGGCCTGAGGCCTCACGAAGCCGAAAAAATTTGTAAGTATATAGTACTCTTCTGAAGAATTTTCACCAAACATTCTTTGAAAGAAATAAAAGAACCAAGGCTCAAAACACTTTCAAGCACGCAAATGTTGCTTTGACTGGCCAAATCACACGAAATCAGGTATATCGTACTCATTTTGTGGTGTGCGAACTCTAAATTATTTGAAAAATGGGAGTTCACAAATTGCAGAGGAAAAGTCTGGGGATGTCCACAATTTAGAGGGATTCCCCCATTCCCATCCCCTGGCTACGCGCCTGAATTGAGCCACTAAGGACACAAGTTGTGATTAACATAGGACAATGGTTAAGAATTACTTTCGTCGTGCCGAGATGACTACCAGACATGTGCGGACTTGTGGAGATGAGCCAATGACCACAAGTTTTTGCACCGAAAAAACGGATTCTGGGGGTGAGTTCCAGGTATGGGGGAAATCCGAAGCACAACTATGAATTGATCACTGGTTAAGGCAGCTCATTACAAATCCCAGTCGCCACACAGCTTTCTCAAAGTGATTTCCCTTTCCATCAACTTTAAACACATTCACAGGGCTGGGGTATAGCCAACCAACTAATATCCAAACGATAAGTGCAAGTGGTAAATAGAAACTAAGAATGTGGGATGATAGCAAGACAATTCACAGTTGCAGTCATCATTCAACCGAAGTGACACTCATAGCTTACTGTGCACGCGGGCAAAAGGGAGGGATCGACAGGAACCGGAACAAAAAATACGAGAACCGGACCAGCGATTCGGGTTCATCTAGCGGATATGGTACCCTGGATTTTGAGAAGGAACGGGATTATTGAGAAAAGAAACTGATTATTCCCCCCAAAGTGCATGTTCCTATAGCACAAAATGTCGCTCCGAAAAAGTAGTTCAGCAGGCCACTCAAAAATTCAAAAATATTCAAACTTTAAGTATTCAAAAGTTAAATTACTACATAACTCCAGCTTTTTGACCACAATCTGCTTTTTGAGTGTTGCATATGCTCGAAAATGGCATGGCTAATTTTTTAATATAATATTTTTTGGTAATATTTTCTCAACTTCACGATGCTTGTCGTTTAAAAGCCCCGCCTTTTCTGGAGAAAATCTGCAGAATAAACTCTGAAGAATTTCTAACTTCCAAGGAAATCTGGTACGGGTTTCACTGAAGAGAAAAGGAAATTACTGAAAAAGATTTTGAAATATTCTTCGGAAAAATATTTTATGGAAAACTCTTCAGGGTTTATTTTACGCGAAAAAAGTGGGGGTGGGGAGAGTAGGGGGAGCCCCAATAGTTTAAAAGTGGGGGGAATAAAATGGTCCAGAAATACAATAAAAATAGCATGTTTTCTTCATGTACTGCTACAACTAAGCTGAAAAGTGCTTAAAAATTAAGTTTTAGAACAAAAATAGACGATTTGTATAACCAAAAATTTCCGGCGCAGCCGGAGACTTTCTGAAAATTTTGACCAAAAATCCTTAAAAGTTAGCATTTTCTGGGCACGTTATAGTGCGTGGGGGAAAGCTAAAAAAGTGGGGTTGGGCCGAGTGGGGGGAGAGGTCGCGTGGGGGGATCCAAAAAGCGGGGGGGGGGCACTTAAATGAACCCAGCTCTTAACTCATCCCCAATCTGCGGTTACTGTACTGCGAAAGTAAGCATGTACGTATATACATAGCAAGTAAGAATTAGAATTTGAATCTTTGGATTAGATCTTCATTACATAATCACGTAACAGATCGACAACGATTTGAAACAAAAGACACACAAAATAGAAAGAATTAAGAAGTATAGGAAACTTACTTTCGACTTGAAAATAGATCGTCGACTCTTGCCCTTGAGATAAGTGCGAGTGGAATCCCGGCCACTGCCAACTGGCCGCTTATAGCGTTTCCCCAGCATAAAAGATGAATTTGTGAAGCTGAGAGCAGCCACAGTAGAGTCAGGTCTCCGTTTGCCTTCGGCAAGAGCTGAGTCACCACTTTGTGATGGTCCTGGCAGAAACCGACTATTCCTTTTCACTATCCTGCCAGCTAAAATGTAATCTTAACAAAAGTAAACTTAATATTATAACTATTGTTATTATCTATAAATATATAGCCGGTTTAGTTTAAAGAGCAGGAGAAGCCGATTCAAATTAGAACACTTAATGCTGTGCAATACGAATATTCTGCTCCCGCAAATAAAAGGTTTGGGCCACTACACTCAAAGATTTTCAGGAACTTAACAAGCTTTTTCCAACAAATATTAACTTTGCAAATAAATATAAGCTTTCAACAGAAGCTAGTAACTGAAAATCGGGTTTTCAAAGAACTGTCGTTGACTAATTTCAGAACAGAACTACCCCAAATCAAACAGTTGCCATGCAAATTTTTAAAAAAGACTTCACTGTAATACTCCCTAAAACTATAGCCGTCACAATCTCAACGTTGAACTATCTCAATTTGAAAATAAAAAGGCTTTCCTCAGCGGAGTTCTAGACGCTGTTACATGTTTTCAACAGTATCAAAACTGCAGCCCTCATTAAGGTTTTAGTGAGACGGAAGTACATAAAAGCAAAGCAATGAGAAGTGCCTACGTACACAAGGTGACGTAGGCGGCACAAGGATCATCTAACAAAGGACATGAGACAGACGCTGACACAGTTGAGATTTCACTGGAAGCTTCGCTGGCTGTATCCGTTATTTTGGGACCAGTCTCAGAACTGCTGGCGGGGCCGGCCGGAGTTGATGCGCTACTGGTCACAATTCGATCGCCATCACAACTTGTCATGACATTAAAGTAAGACACCTAAACAGCGTTTATACCGTATTATACAAACGTAAAAAATCAACTTATTTAACATATATACAATTACATATAACGTCTCTCGTTTTGCAGTACAGCTCACGTCAAAGTGTATATAATATGTGTACAAAATCTTGCAAAATGTTCCGAACTGGACAAATAAAATAACATTTTAATGAAATCATAATATGAACCAGCTACGTTTCGCAGAAGTATTTACAGAATCTCTTCCGAGAAATTTGTTATGACTGACGCCTAAATTACACTTTTGTGTCGTCGGTGTCAACAGTACTGCAGATACACAAAATCCACAACGTTTAACTCTACCAAGAAGAACTAAGACAACACTTAATATCTACAAAATATACATAAATGTATAAAAATCATATACCTGGGTCAACTCAGTGTCACAAGTAACACAAAGTATGCTACAAGTCGCCGGATCGTGATCTGATTTTGAAGTTGACGGTTTTGACTCGTCTGCAGACATTGAGTCAGAGATGTCATCATTAGCTCGCCTCTTCCACAGAATACTCTCAGTGACACCGCAGCGACTGCAGCTTAAAGACTCAGGAACTGGTGTTGACAATTTGGAGTTTGGTGAGTCTCCGACGTCTTCAGTTTTGGCGACATTTTCATCCTTGGGATCGAAAGATTCCTCTGCAAACTTTGATTTGGCTTGCGCTGATGTCCGTTTGCGACCACGTTTCTTCCTGTCCGACATTTCTAGAACACGTTGAAATCTTCATTAAAACTGAACCACAGATACATCCCTGGTGGAGTCAGGATTTTAAGAAGGATGGTCGTCCAAGGAGAACTGGGACTATGAAATCACCATTAGAAACGAAATTATGACTTCAGTATCTGAGACCCGAAAAATTGGGTCTGGAATTCGAACCCACGACTTCCGGAATAAATATCGACGCTCTGCAACTGAGCTACCGAGGCTACAGTAGCAACAAGCTAAAGTCTGGCACAAAAATGTGTGTACAAAATTTTGATCACGTATACTGCATCCAACATTCAACGGAAGTAGTAGGCATATGGCGACTCTAGGCCACTTGAGGAATGCAGCTATACTACATTCCTCAAATGTCATACATTCCTCAAACGTCATATATTTCTCGAATACAACCCTGAGGAATGTTACCCTGCTATATTCCTCATATATGGAATATAGTTCCACTACATTCCGAAACTGTCTGAACCACCTCTATACATTCTTGAAATTCCTTAATAATAACTATATATCGTAACTCCAAAAGGACGAGCACTTGAGGAATGCAGTTATAATACATTCCTCAAATCTCATACATTCCTCGAATGGTATGTAACCCTCAACTACATTCCAAAATAATCTCAACCTTCTACATTCGCGAGAATGTTCAAAATCCTAAATAACTGTTTTAAGCATCTCGGAAGTAGAACTATTTACAACACGAAGTTATCAAATTACATAAAATTGAGCTACACTTCGTTACACCACTACATTACCCAGATCATTCAATGTAACAAATTTCCTCACAATTCAATTTATTTCTGACGCATTTACGCAATGGTAAATAGTATTTCAGAAAAAGTTATATTCTTTTCAGCGGGGAACCGATTACTCCTGGTAGTGGCCCAAACGGATGCAACACACGGTCTCCAGTTAAGATAAAATCAATTGATACAATCACCGGAGTTTCCGTTCTAAACATTTAAAAACAGAACTAATTTTGATAATAAAATTTACCAGAAAGAGAAAACAGTATCATAACCCAAATTTTAAGAACATAACACAATAAGAACAAAGAACATAATTATTGTTCAATGTTTAGCATTTACGCAAGTGAGTGTTATGAATTTCACATATTTCCCGCAAAATACATGATATATTTATTCCTTTTTAAATTTAGATTTTATTATAATAGCAATGTGGTTAGGAATGCGTTTTAGTATCACTAAATATATGATACTAGCTTCATAGTTTAATTTTTTATAGCTTAAACTTTAAGGATAAATGAGCATATAAGAAAATCATGAAAATTACATAATTTCTCCTTTTCTCTGCTTTCTTCGCGGCTCTTCATCATTATCACTACCACCAGCAGTATGAACAGCGCGTGCCTTTGAAGAAGACTCCCCATAACTTGAAGTTTTGCATGCAACATAGCTGGGTGGAGCCATTGTTGAATAATACTGGTTGACACCAACTGATGCGTTTTGAGATGAAGTTGTTGTAGGTGAGATAGGTTGCATTGCATTAATGGCAACATCGAAAATATTAGAATCTTGTGTGGCCATTTAAAACATAAACATGCGTATAAATCCTTAGATAGAACGAACAAGGTTCTGCTGAAAAATCAAAAAAAAAAGCAAAATGTATTATCGATTACTGTTGCACTGACTTCTATAAAGAGTTAAATTAATTTTGCATCACTGATCTTTCTTCACAAAGCCATAAATTTTGCTACATATTTGAGAATATACAAAAATGTAAAGGTGCTGAAATTCTAAGAATGAAGTTTTAAGCAATAGTTAAAAACAGAACTGGTTGCTAAAATACGCTTGAAAATTTTATAAATTCTTTGACTTCATTTTACAGGTGAACCTGTTTATGACGACAGCATGTGTACTCTAAACTGCTATTAATTTTAAATACTCTTCTTACACTTGAAATGCATTAATTACTCAACGTGGAAACTTGTATTTGATTTAGTTTTTAACAAATTTAGAACATTTCAGTAGTAAAATATGTAAAAAATGTTGCCACCATGTTGGAATTCATCAAGCGGCAAGCCTGTTTTTATTCAATTTAGGAATTCATCAAACGGAACACCTGTTTTTATCCACTTTATATGCAATTTATTAAACTATGTAAATGAAAATTGTAAATGCTCTCACAAAAATGTTTTAATTAGTCAGGCTAGAAACCTGTATATTACAAAAAAAACGTCAAGTTTCAATATTGCAAATAACTGTTACAATTTTGTCTTGGTTCAAAAAAGTTTGAAGAAATATTTGAGATATTTGTAAAATGTTAAGAACGTAATGGAATTAAAACAACAAACTTCTTTTACCAGTTTACGTATAATCTTAATGAGTGTAATCTGTTAAACTGGTAACTGTAAAAGTTTTGGTTCATAAACTATCAAATTGTCCTAACTAGAAACCTGTATATTACAAAAAATGCCAAGTTTCAACATTACAAATAATTGTTACAATTTTGTCTTGGTTCTAAAAAATTTGAAGAAATATTTGAGATATTTGTAAAATGTTAAGAACGTAATGGAATTAAAACAGTAAACTTTTTTAACCAGTTTACGTATGATCTTAATGAGTGTAATCTATTAAACTGGTAACTGTAAAAGGTTTGGCTCATAAACTATCGAATTGTGTCAACTAGAGCCTGTATATTACAAAAAACAATTTATTTATGCAAATACTTGATACAATTTAATCTTGGTTACAAAACCTTTCGAAGATAAAATATTTGTATTAAATGTTAAGCACTTGTTGGAATATATTAAAAACAGTACACTTGTTTTGCCAATTTTACCAACTAGTAGTTTGGAATTTGAAAAAACCTATGTTAGTAAAGTCTTAAATTTAAAATGAAATATTTAAGAGATGCAAATGAAAGCAGATCATATATATTTCAGTCGGTTAGATGAAGTGAGCATTATTCTTTATATTTACTGTGAGGATGGTTGAGATTCGAAAGTACAACTATTTGGCTTATACCAAACGTATAATTGGTCTTGCATTTGGATACAAATGTCTGATGCTACCACAAATGTTCACTGTCGTAGATACTCTGTTCGCAAATCCCCGATTTTCACAAAATGGGAAGAGAAGGTTTACGCTTTGCCTTCAATTTATTTTTGATGCAATTTATGTAAGACCATTCAACAGTGTAGTTAAATTTGGTAGCGAAAGAAGATTGAAATGCTTCCTTGGTTCATGGTATTACTGCATGAACTATTTTCGATTGAGAATTGGGTTAAAGAAGGTTTACGAACGTGAAGTTAATACAATTAATGTACAGGAGAAGATATGTGAGGAGTTAAAGATTGCAAAGCCTGCTGACATAAAATACAGCCATGAACTGTCTTCAGCCATCACACTGATATCATCATCTGCACTGGATATACCATACCGTGTGCTGGATTTTAGATTTATTAGATCGAAGTTTCCTAAAAAGTCGCAACCTGCAAGGAAAACGTGCCTGCTTCGTTCTAACTTGCGGAAAAGACAAAGTTTCATCGTTACTAACGTTAAGAAAAAGTCGCCAAAGCTTGCTCTAAACCATAGATGGTTAAGATATCAATTTGCCTTTTCACGGCAACGTCTTCATCTGAGTGAAATTTATCGAACAACTCGCAAAAGATATTGCAAGGTGTTTGAAGCTAAGAAAGCTCCTATTTCTGCAATAATTAAGTCATTTGATTTACCACCAATGGTTTCGAAAGTCGAACTTTATTTGTCTGATGTATTAGACATCTGCGTCAACATTCCAGAAGTGATTCAAGCAACATCGAATAATTTAATACCGTTACTTAGCCACTTTTTAAAGATTTCCAATATTATGACTGAACTGAAGGGAACATTTTATTATGAATTTTTGAACCTGACGCATTGCCTCGTACGTGCTCACGAGTTAAAGCTGAGTTATTCTAAATGTGATCGATTGATACAAAAACTTGATGGAACATTGTATGAGTTTCTTGGGCAAGGTTCGGAGTATGATGGTAGAAGTGTTATATATGAAAATCTACATAAATTAGTTCATGCAACAAACATAATCCCTCATGTTCAGGCTTGGATGCACAAGAACTGTAGAATCATTAGTAGCCGGATCAAAAATTTACAATCCCGCAGGGTTCAGGGAAAAAATCTGATACAGTACATTGATATGGACAACGTCACGAAATTCCTATACTCATTTAATTTCAAAGTGGAGCAACTTATTGATCATTTGGAACAACAGACTGAAATGTCATCCAGGATTGCTGTTTTGAAAGAAGCAAATTCCAGTTTTGCTGTACTCTGTAGTGTACGATTTTAACAAGAGAAGAATGTTTGGATGTAGTAGTTTGTGTATCGCGTGCTGTATGAATTTAAGAAATTAAAGCCTGAAGCCTATCGTTCAAACTATATAACCTGTTATTCTTGCACAGCACAGTAATAGTATGCTATACAGTATCTGCTTGTTAAAGATCATCACAACAATTGTTGTACTGTAGGAGAAAGGGATCATCACAGTAGTTAACACATGTAATCTTAGTGCTTTAAGATGAATCGTTAGTTTAATTACAATTGCAGTGGAATTCTCATTTTGCAAAATACTAAATTTGTCACAAAGAAAAATACAAATAGAAAGCATATATTCAAATCTCTAAATTTCTATCCTTCAGAGTGCTCATTCATTGGATCAAAATTGTTGTATGAGAAGTCAGATTTTTCAGCCACAATGAGTTCATATGTTCTACAACATCGGTTGTATAGTCTGGCAGTGGTCTGATTGAAGTTTGTGCTTCCTTTCCCACAATCGTATCCCTCAGCTTCCAGTGAGTTAGTGTTTGGTACTGAAATGTCCGTTAAGTGTTGCAGTACAAAGTCATTGAAATCTCTCATAAGGCAGTTGCAGTATAATTCACTAGTTTCTTGATTCGGTAGTTTGCACTCATCAAGAAGAAAAGACCTTTTTGTAGAGTCTTCCATGTCTGGAAATGAGGTTTCAACAATAAGATGATTCGGAGACATAAATAATTGAAGCTTTGGAATCCACTGATCCAAAAATCTTACAATAAATTCAACTGATTCTGAATTATACCGCTTTCGTCTAATTTCCAGGCTATACAGAAAGAATGATCCTCGTTTCGCTAGCAGCCTGGTTTGAAAATGTGCGCTGACGAGACCAGCATTCTCAACAACAACTAGTTTATCATTTTCTCCCGTTTTAACTTT
This sequence comes from Trissonchulus latispiculum, assembly GCA_030248195.1. Taxonomy (NCBI): domain Eukaryota; kingdom Metazoa; phylum Nematoda; class Enoplea; order Enoplida; family Ironidae; genus Trissonchulus; species Trissonchulus latispiculum. The sequence continues at coordinate 55,365 of JASAND010014268.1, forward strand.
GGGATATGCAATCACAGGTTCTGTCGAGGGTATGAATTGCAGTGGCATTGCGTTGTACACTTAAGTAGAGACATTGGATTTTCTTAGATCTATTTTCTTTTATACTTATTGACAAAAATGTTTGGAATGCTGGTTTAGATCGTAGGTTTAAAAATTCTTTTGGTATATATTTAAGTTAATTCCTAAGATTCCAGCTCTTGATATAAAAAGCTGTGATTTTAATGTTAAAGTCACATCGTAGATTTAAACGTTTTTAGAATGCCAGTCCGAATCATAGAAGACTCTGTTAATCGTATTGTTAACGGGCTGGCTAATCTTGGTTTGAATGAAATAATTTTGCAAAATCCTTACCATTTATATTCTAAATATTTTCACACTACAGTTATCGCTCAGCATGTGGGCGCGAGAGTGCATTCACTACAAATTCGCAATCTCAAATTTGATAAAGCAAGTTGTGAGCGTCTACAACAGTTCTTCAACCACTGGGTTCCCAAATTGGAGAAAATTTTACCTCCGGGAAATATTATAGCATTTGTTGAATTCTCAGAGTTCGATGATGGTGAAACTCCGAATGCCTTTGTTGTTCAAAAAGTTGGTGATTACACGGGTGAGACTCGGGATGACTTATGCGATTTGCTAATGATTGAATTTGCTAATATGAAGGCTGATGAGATGGAAACAATTGACGAAAACAATCCCTTCAATACATCCGCTCCCAGCTTTGCGATTCCGTAAACACTAAGTTACAAACGGAATCAGGAAGCAACAATTAACATTTTACCAGTTCATGAATGTTGTTTTAACTTGCTTCATAACTGTACTAGTTATCTGATAATAAATAATATATTACGTGGTCATTGTCAGAGAATGGTGCTATGCTATCATGACATTAAAAAGTCCGTTTACACAAAATGGTTTATTAGGGATTCGGATTCGTACCACAAGGCGTTGGGTGATAACCAGAAGAAAGGAATTTATTTCAGATATATAGAAACAGAACTGAAGATAAAAATGCTGTACATGTTTAAGAAACAGGTTCTGCTTATTTAAATATTTCATAATAACTATAAAAGGCTATCTGAACGAATCTTTTTCAGTCGACATGAACATCACTGCTCCATCACCATATGTAGACGGTGCTCTCACAGTTTTAGACGAAAAGGAAAAGGATTGTTATAGAGTTGTTGACGACGACACTGTCTTTTATGCCAAAATACTTACCAAGCACACTTATGAAGTTTTCATTAACTCCGCGGAGCGCCTCTTAAATCCTAGAAGTCCTCGGGTTTTAGGTGCGGAAAATTATAGCAGTCGAATAATTTTAGATGATACGAGATTGCATTTATTTGCAACTGGAGAGCTGAAAGGGAAATATGCTCTTGTTACGAAACAGACATATGGTGACTTACATACCTTTGTTAGAGCACATAAAAAACTTTCCGAAGAGTTGGTTTATAAATATGCTAAACAAATGTTACAATGTATTGAGTTAGCCCATAACAATGGTATAGTTCTGAGAGATATTAAGTTGCGCAAGTGGGTATTTCTGGACAGTGAAATGGAGAAAATAGGATTGAAAGATCTGGAAGACATTCATGTTTGTAAGGATATCAATGATGATAGTCTGTCAGACAGACATGGATGCCCAGCGTATGTAAGTCCAGAGTTATTAACTTTGGAACTTCCAAATTATTATGGGCGACCATCTGACATGTGGAGCTTTGGAGTTGTACTGTTTGTTATGGCTTTTGGAAGATACCCGTTCTATGATCCAACACCGTGTGGTTTGTTCACACGAATCCGACGTGGACTGTTCTATATGAAGGCTGATGAAGGTGCGTCGCTTTCGTTACGACTACTGATTAGAAGCTTATTAAGACTACGACCATCTGAAAGGCTTTCTTCTTGCCAACTACTAACTCATCCATGGTTTTTGAACGGGCCTCCGAAGCCTGATTTACCAATTATTCAAGAAACAGAAACTAGCTTATTTGCCTAATACTAAATTTTATCTGTTAACCATAAATCGCATTATGCTTAATAAAATTAACAGTTTTGTCTAATAATTCAAATTCTTCTTCATTCAACAGAAACTTTCCAAATCCAACTATAAAAGGTGGCTGAACACATGATATTTCAGTTGATATCACTGCTGTATGTAGATGGCACTCTTACACCAATAAGTATAAAATCATTGGTCTTCGAGCCAACTCTCATCATTTAAGTAACTCACTAGAGATGGAGCATGATTATACTAAACCTTGCGTGAGGTTTGTCGACGGAAATTTAGAAGTCTACGGTATAAACACAGATAAATCCTATCATGTTAAGGATGGGAACGAGTACAAGATCGCTCTTTTATTAAATCAAGAGCAGTACCAAAATTTTATTGCAATTGGACAACGTTTGATGAACCCCCTAAGTGTAGATACTAGATATTTTCACAGAATTTGTTGCCCAACTACAAAGCTTCACCATTTCTCTTGCGGTGAGCTACGTGGAAAATTTGCCCTTGTGAAACAGTATGGCTATGGAAATCTCCATAGTTTCATTCGACAGTACAAATATCTATCGGAAACTAAAGTTCAGGTGCTTGGTAAGCAAATTTTAGAAACACTGGTGACAGCTCATAAAAATGGAATCGTTTTACGTGATATTAAAGCTCTTAACTGGTACTTTGCGGAGCCATCACAAAACTGTGTTGTGCTCTCCAATTTGGAATTGGTCAAAGTACTATCGACCTCCGATAATGACGCACTAACTGATCGTCAAGGGTGCCCTGCCTACGTGAGTCCTGAATTACTAACTTTGATTTCAAACTATGCTGGGAAACCAGCTGATATGTGGAGCTTTGGAGTATTGTTGTATGTTATGGCGTATGGCAAGTATCCATTTTATCATTCAACTCCTTGCGGCTTATTCATCAGAATCAGACAAGGAGTCTTCTCTTTCCCATCTAATCCTAATACTTCAGGCTTGTTGAAACAAGTTATTCGAAGCCTGTTACAAATGGATCCTTCCCGGAGGCCCACGGCATCACAACTTCTGAAGCATCCATGGTTTCAACTTACATTTTGGGAGGAATAACATTTTACTAAAAACTATTTGTAGATGCTATACTAAGAATAAACATGCTTTCTTCTCTAACAATTGTTCATTTTGACAAAAGTAATTGCTTCATACAATCTTCGAAATTCGTCTTTATCAATTAGGAACTTTCCAATACCAACGTCGAAACCATTTTCTACCCAACAGCTTTCCTGAGATGAGAAAACCATAAAGAACAGCGATTTTTGGATCGAATTATATTCTTCCATTACAGTGTCACAGGTTAGATTTGTTGGGGGTAGCAGTGTAGATACTTTAGGTGAACTAATATGGAATATATCACGATGACCCATTTCTACAGCATTGTACTGTGGAAATCCAACTCTCACTATGATGTGATTTTTAGGCATAAAGACTTGCAGCTTGGGTAACCAAAGATCGAAAAATGTTATAATTTTTTCTTCATCAATTGAATGAAAACCACGGCGAAGTATTTCTAAAGAATATAAGAAATATGAACCACGTCGACATAATATTGTTGTTCGAAAGAATGAAGAATAAATACCAGCTCCTTCAATTACTACCAACTTTAGTGGATTTTCAGAAGGCAATACGGGATCATTGAGAGCAGGAGTGTCTGTTCCAATCCAAACAACTGGCATTCTGATGCTAAAATTTTACAGAGTATGCTTTTATACTTGCGAACTTAAATTTGGGACTATGAGTGGATGATATGATTTATACCGATGACTTAAATGCCTAAGTTTTACCACAATTAAAACATGCAAGGTCAGCTTTATTGAAAAAATAACTATCACTATAAATAAACACTAAATCACTGAAACAGCAAAAAATCATTTTCTGTAAAAGTACATTGTCAGCGGAACGTTCTCTATTTCTTTGCTTTCTTCTGTGGTATGTTGGGAGGTTTCACGTGCCTCTTCATCGAACTAGGTTGACTTTTGTAAAGTTCACCCCGCACTTGCATCAGAATTTCCCCAGCCATATTCTCACCCATCCATTGATCACGATCTGTGATGCGGTTATCATCAACATCCAGCCCGTTTCCCCAGTACAGATCAAACGGTGTGCAAAATACAATAATGGCATCAGTCGTCTCAATAAGAACCTTCTTCAAAATAGAATTCTGACTGAATTTCGCAAGCATGGCTTCTTTCGCTAAACTTTTCTCAACTTCCTGCCACTCTTCATCTTCAGCCATATCTAAATGTTCTGTTAATTTGCAGCATTCTCTCGGAGAATAAGTATGTTGAATCTTTTTCATTAATTCATCATCTCCCGCTCTCTCTGCTTTCTTGGCTTCGATGAACTGTTGTACACTCTTCCAACGAAAGCCTTCAATCCTGAACGGGGAAATTCGGAAATTGCTCAGCACACTATAACCGTTGTGAAATATAACATAATTTTGTCCTGAAGAATCTTCTTTACAGAACTCATGCGGAGAAACGAGTAGAGATGACATGCTCCTTAAATGAATCTAATTTACCAAAGCGTTTCCTTTTATACCATTCGAAAAATTCCAATCATGCTTTACTCAAATATTTGCTTAAATCAGAAAACATTCTTCACATTCCTAGCATTCCAGATATTAGTATATAAATCTCCTACTTGGTCGTTTTGTGTGAAAATGCTTTTAGTAAGTGGAAACGACACACTGACTCTTTATGAACTAGAAGGTCCTGCTTTAGGATACCTATGTCGCTACTTAATATTACCAACAGATATCTACATTGACGTTAGACAATTCTTGGATGATGGTTCAAGTCTCATAATTCGTTTGCTTCTGGAATTAGCACAAACCTTTGCCAGTAGACTTAAACTACAATTTTGTGTCAAAGTGAGATTTGTCAAAGCAGTGGATGAAAGTGAATCCATTGAAGTATATTTCAATAGCAAACAGCAGCGATTGTTGAGAATTGATGCAGATGCAATTGGTCAGAGTTTGACTATTTCTTCTGCAGAAATTGATCGCAAAGTTGAAGAATTTTTGCGACTCGGTTCAGGTTGGGTCATAGATTCAGTTCTGAATGGTGACATTCATGTTGCTAAATATGAACCTTTAGTTGCATCGTCTCATTTCCCTTTACCACCTAGTATATCTGCCAAAAAGGCAGTTATTAATCCTAAAAATGATGATGATTATTGCTTTGTATGGTGTGTACTAGCACACTTGTATCCTGTGACAAATCATCCCGAACGTGTTAGTCATTACCTGAAGTACTTTCCTACTCTCGATCTAAAGGAAATCAATTTTCCGGTTATTATTGATCAAGTCCCAATATTTGAAACTTCCAACAACATCAGCATTAATGTATTTGGAGTCAAAGATCATATTTTCCCCCTGTATATCTCTGACAAAACTTATAATACCCATGTAAATTTATTGATGCTTACCAACTCTGACACTGGAGCTGTTCATTACTGCTTAATTAAAGATTTGAGTCGTTTATTAAGTCAACAAACCAAACATCAGCACAGAAAGTACTTTTGTCAAAAATGTTTGGGGCACTTCTCATCGCAAGAAAAGTTGTTGACACATACTACGGTATGCTCCAACAAGTTGCAGAGAATCAAGCTACCTGAGGAAGGATCTGTGTTGCAATTTACAAATTGGAATAAAACATTGAAGCTTCCATTGGTCATTTATGCTGACTTCGAATGCATTCTAGAGCCTATTCATTCTTGTTGTCCTTCTCCAAATACTTCGTATACGTGCGAATATCAACGACATACACCATGTGGTTATAGTATCTTACCAGTACTCCATTGCTGCTCCAGAAAGGTGCAGACAACTGGCGAACAAACGACAGAATGTGGGAAGGATGTAGTAGTTCAATTTCTGAACAAGCTTCTTGATATAGGAGATTGGTACCAGAAGATGCTCGATGAAAGATTTAAGGGAATTTCAATGACATCTGATGATTGGAAATTGTTTCATGAACAAACCCATTGTCATATTTGTACGCAACCATTTAAACTGTGTGAACAGTGTGACCAGCAGCAATTTTTGATGGCTCGATGCATGCAATGTCAAAACGAAAAAGTTAGAGATCATTGTCATATTTGTGGGTTATTTAGAGGAGCAGCACACTCTACATGTAACCTACAGTACAGTCTTGGAAGAAATGTAGTAGTGGTATTTCATAATCTTCGGCGTTATGATGGACATCTCATAATGCAGAAAATTGGTGAAGAAGCAAATCGGAGAAATCTTCAAATTGAATGCATTCCTAAAGGACTCGAAGACTACATATCGTTTACCATTCGACTTCAACACTACTGTACTGTTTCACTCCCTGGTGGGACAACAAAGGAGACCCCCTGTACTTGGAGGATAAAGTTTGCTGATTCTTATCAATTTTTAAGCGCGTCCCTTGCCAAACTTGTTACTAACCTTTCCACTCAAGGATCCAACAGTTTTGTCAATCTGAAATCGAAATTTCCTAATGATGAAGACAGCAGTCTGTTACTTCGCAAAGGAATTTACTGTTATGAATACATGGATAACTATGATAAATTCAAAGAAAACAATTTACCCTCTAAGGATAAATTTTTCAGCTCAATTAGTTGTAGCGGAATCAGTGATGTGGACTATGAACACGCACGTGTAGTGTGGAAGCATTTTGACTGCAAAACTCTTGAAGACTACCACAATCTATACCTTACAACCGATGTTTTATTGCTTGCTGATGTGTTTGAGAATTTCAGAAAGTTTGCATTAACATCTTACAACTTGGATCCAGCTCATTATGTAACTCTACCATCTTTTAGTTGGGATGCTTGCTTAAAGTACACCAATGTTCAATTAGATTTGATCACTGAACCTGACATGTACATATTCTTTGAAACTGGAATAAGAGGTGGTGTCTCTACTATATCTCACAGATACGCTAGAGCAAACAATCCTTACTTAACGAACTACAATCCCAAGGAAATAACTACTTATATTATTTACCTGGATGCTAACAACCTGTATGGTCATGCAATGAGTTGTTTTCTTCCGGTAGGGAATTTTGAATGGTTGCCAATGGAAGCAATTACACGTCTTGACATTAAGTCAATCTCAGAAACATCTGATACTGGTTATATTTTTGAAGTAGACCTAACTTATCCACAGCATTTGCATGCCAGTCACAATTCTTATCCACTCGCCCCAGAACACTTGATTATATCGAGAGAGATGAGTTCGCCATTTTGTCGAGCTCTCGCTGATAGTCTTAAGCTATCTCCAAACGAGGCTAAGAAGCTTGTGCCAAACTTGCAGAACAAGAAAAATTATATTGTTCATTATCGGAATTTACAGTTGTATCTAAGTTTAGGGCTGAAAGTTTCAAAGATTCACCGATGCCTGAAATTTAGTCAAGAACCTTGGATGAGTTCATACATACAATTTAATACGAAGATGAGAAAGGCTGCAACGAATGACTTTGAAACGGATCTCTATAAGCTGCTTAATAATGCCGTATTTGGTAAGAATTTACTTTTTGCACCGCATATTTAAATTATTGATTAGATGCCTTAGCTATGTCAATGGTTGTTACAAAACTTTTAGTACAAATGTGCAATATTTTAGGTAAATCGATGGAATCAGTGCGTAATTATGTTGATGTCAAGTTGGTGACCAAACAATCTCGGTACAGAAAATTGATTGCTAGTCCCTATTATGATTGCAGTGTTGTATTTAACAAAGATCTGATTGCTGTGAAAATGAAGAGAGAAGAAGTTTTCCTGAATAAGCCGATTTATGTTGGGTTCACTGTGCTTGATCTATCCAAACACTTAATGTATAATTTCCATTACAACTTCATGGTTAAGTCATATGGAAATAATCAGCAGTTGCTGTTTACAGATACCGACAGTCTGATGTACCTTGTTTATACAGATGATATTTACAAGGATATGCTGGTGAACCAGGACCTTTACGATACTAGTGATTACGATGAACACCATTTCCTTCATTCCACAGTAAATAAGAAGAAGATGGGTGTGATGAAGGATGAAACTGCAGGCTTACCAATCTTAGAATTTGTTGGTTTAAGATCTAAGATGTATTCCATACTTCTAGACAACAACACGGAAAAGAAACGAGCAAAAGGCATTTCAAAGAATACTGTTCAGAAGCAGCTCCGGCATTTTGATTATTTGAAAACTTTAAAAGAGGGAAGTATTTCACGACATAAAATGAACTTTATTAGAAGCTCCTTGCATGTAATATCATCAGTAGAACAAAACAAGGTTGGATTATCAGCATTTGATGACAAACGGTTTATACTAGAAGATGGCATTCACACCCATGCTTATGGATATTCTGAAGATATGTAGATGCGTGGGCTATCTTTTTCATATATAATAACAGTTGTAACTGACAAGTTCAGTCATGGCAAATTTAGAGGTTGTGTTGTTGACAGAACTTGCCAAGCTGCCAATTCAAGGCACATCAAATTCAGCAGGATTCGATCTTTTTAGTGCAAGATCATGTGTAGTGCCAGCAAATCTTGGTCGCGTTTTGGTACTAACTGACATTACAATTAAGCTACCAGATCATTATTATGGTCGCATTGCTCCTAGATCAGGCCTTGCTTTGAAACATGGTATACATGTTATGGGTGGAGTTATTGATGCTGATTATCGAGGAAATGTTGGTGTGCTGTTGGTGAACTTCAGCAGCACAGATTTTCTTATAAATGTTGGTGATAGAATTGCTCAGCTAGTTTGCGAGCGTTACTGCACTCCTAATGTGGTTGAAGTTGTAACTTTGGATGCTACTCAGCGTGGAGACAAAGGATTTGGGTCAACTGACAGCAAAAGATTTGAATCTACAAGCAATAAAGCTGAAAATGTTGACTCTTTAATGGATGACACTTTTATGAAAGAAACAGTCTGGTTTAATTAAATGTTGTTTTAGTTGAATAAAGTGGTGTTGGGTAAGGTGTCTAAGTTTATAATAAAACACTATAAGTATTGCTAACTAAATGCCTTTAGCTATTATTCATCCATCATGTAGGGTAGTTAAGGGATTGAATAACCTGGAGTACAACACTATTCTACTCTTAGAACCATTTTCCTTATTTTCACGGTACTTTCATACCGTTTTCACTGAAGTGAGGAATGGAAAATACTTCATAGTTCTTAGAATTAGAAATCTTATGTTTAGAAATTCAAAGAAGACTCAATTATTTTTGGATTATTGGTGTCCGCTTTTGGAAGCACTTATTCCAGCAGTTATAGAAAGGGTTGAATTTACTGAGTATAACTGTAGATGTGTCATTCCGCCAAGCTTTGAAATAGAAAATTCATACTGTGTGAAACCAAACACTAGTAGTGATTATTGTGATCTCATCATGGAAGAATTTTATAGCTTTGTCGCGGAAGAAATGAATATCATAAACATGCATGAATCATTTGATCAAGTACAAATTTAGATCACTTTGATATTAGTAGGCATTATATAAGGATACAACATTATACCATTCTTTCATTCTACCATGGAGTGTGTAATTGACAATTTGGTGTTGTTTTGCAACGAAATGAAAGCAGAACCTGTAGTAGACTATCTCGTCGAAAATCGTCTGCTTCCTTTTCAAACAGTGGATGATATTAAATTCAAATCATCGCATGATGCAAATTTTGAACTTTTGTCCAGAATTCAACGAGCTGGACCCAAGCTGCCGCTTTATTTCGTGAAGCTCTTTTCAAATCTGGACAGTATGATCTTTTGAAATTGTTGCCTAAGTCCGATCTTGCTCTAACAAGAGAGTTTACTTGGAAGATTTATACGAGGCTGGAGAAATTAGATCAACAGAGTAGTGATCCTTTCCCAACAATGCGTGCTGCTGTTGATGATGCTGGCATGGTACTGAGCTCGAAGGATTGTGATTGTAGAAATGTGAAATTTACACAATGGTTAGGAAATGTTCCTGCAAAACATTGGCAAATACCCGAATGGCTAATTGCTCCTGAGAATCATTTGAATTGTATACATTAACATTTTAACATTGCATCAAGTGTTATTTTTGACAATAAATGATTTGCTTTTGGACTTTTATTAGAAACCCTAAATTGATAGAACAAGTCAAGCTAGGGAATGTAGACCTTGGCCTAAATAGACGTGCATTCCATTTGATGAATGTATGGCCTTTGAGGAATGTATGGCATTTAAGGAATGTAGTATAACTATATTCCTCAAGTGGTCGTGGAGTTGAGAAATGTAGTTATCATTAAGGAATTTCAAGAATGTACAGAGATGGTTCAGAGAATTTAGGAATGTAGTGGAACTGCATTCCATATGTGAGGAATGTAGTAAGGTTGTATTTGAGGAATGTGTGACATTTGAGGAATGTATGGCATTTGAGGAATTTATGGCATTTGAGAAATGTAGTATAGCTACATTCCTCAAGTGGCCTAGAGTCGCCATATGCCTACTACTAACGGAGACCCATATCATTACATATTTTCTGAGTCGTCATGACGAGAAGATTTTTATAAAACTTAAAACTTGAAAAAATTTCAAAATTTCAAAATATTGGTTTATCGACGTTTTTCTCGGCAATATGCATGCTAAAAATTTCTTTCTTTCAGGAAAATTTTCCCATCTGAAAACACGCGCGGAATAACGCAAGAACGAAGCAAATCGGTTGCGGATTGAATTATTTATTAGCATTTTTCCACTTTCAAAATCCTTTGATCTTTGCCGCTTTCCAACTTTGACAAGCTACTGCTTGATAGAAATTTTTTCGTTGTCATTATCGGGATCGCTTAGGCTTTTGCTTTAACGTGCTAAAAGCCAATTTTCAAAATTCGAAGGTTGATTTTTTAAAAATTGTTACTTTTCGATTCAAAATTTCGATACACTGGTACAGAAGAAACTGCGTGTAGATAAGCCATGCTAAATATTCCATCTTTGCTGAATCCAAAGATGTCAAAATATTGCCGCTACTGTAACCGGCTATATTAGACTCGTAGCCGATTACCAGGGAGAGAATGCTTACAAACGACTACTACAGATTCCTTTTAATCAGCTATTCACAGGTTCACAAAATATATACAAACGCAACCTGACACAAAGCATCAACTACAAATACCTACGTCGGTACTTCCACGACACGACACAACCGAAAACCCTTAGGTAAGCACTTTACACAGCCGCACAGCGGTATCCACAGACAGACAGACAGTCACTAACTCCGGGCTGTCACTTCAAGAAAACCCAAAACCGCCTGACTACCACGCAGTCGAACTTAACCTAACTAACTAGAATAAACCACGCCTAGACCTCGTGCTGCTATCGGCAGCCACTTAACCAACCAACTAACTCTTTAACACAGAGACTCGCTAAGACGGAGTGCCTGGGTGACTGACTGAACCGCACCCAACCTGACTTGACTGACTGAACCGAGCCAAACTGACTGACTGAGTAGGACTAATTGTGCCGAGTATTTATACTTTTCTGCAGGTGCGTGACATTTCGAAGAACCATCCCAAAATAGAAGGCTGACATTTAAGAAACCCAAAAAGTCGCTATTTTTCTGATTAATTCCAGGAATTCGAAAAGGTTACACTTTTTAGGAGCCCTCCAATTTGCGTCAACAAGTTGACGACCCAAAGAAGCCTATTAATAACTCATCACTTAATTTTTGGCAAAGGCATTAAACTTTTCTACATGGCATATAACGATTATATGCTACGTTCTAATGCAGCTAAGGATTTCCACACAGCATATAACGATTATTGACACGTTATATGCCACATGCTAACGCAGCTGCAGCCAGCAGCATTATATGCATCATATATTACAGCAGCAGCAGGCAGCCTTTTATGCATTATATATTACACGTTGAAACAGCAGCCTGCTTATATATTACGCAGCAGCAGCTGCTATATGCCAGTATATGCCAATATATGCCAGTATATGCAGCGTGCTAAAATCGCGCTGCGACAAAGAGAAGAATATGTTACGTACGTTATATACCTACGTTAATGGTTGCACGTATTTTATAGATTATATGTTACGTAGTAATTTGTACCTAAGTGTCTTGTTACATTTCTCCCCCTTAATGAAAGAAAGCGTCCTCGCTTTTACGGGAGTTTCTACACTGTCACTCACGTATGGCTGTGAGAAATATTTCAGTGGGGCTGGGGCTTAAGACATTTGACGGCAACAGAGCATAGCTGACCCCTTACGTCAGGTGGGAAAACTTTTGCAATGGATACGCTAAGCGCTAACGGCATACAATAGCTGAAAACAGGTTTCCTAGGAATCTGCAGAATATATGCTGAGAATATATTGAAACTACAGCAACTAGTTACTACAAAAGCAAGGAATATACGAATAACTATAGTCGTAGACAATTACAAAAGTTCGAATGTTCGTAAAACCAAAGTTCGTAGAGCCAATGTTCGTATAGTCAAATATAGCAGTATCAAAGGACATGAATATATATACCAAAGAATAAGTGAAGTACAAACAATGTAAGTGAGTCCAGTGAGCGTCCAGCAATACAGAATAAAATATGCAAGATTAAATAGCGATTATAAGGCACACACGCAAAGTCAATAATATAATACTGTCAAATGAAATGTAAGTATAAATGTAATTATACTCCGACTGTACAAGAATTCATATGAATAGCACATTAAGCCGTAGAGGGCCCTTGAAAAAATTTAAAGAAATTTATAGGCAATCCTCCAAGCGTTTCTTGCGACTGGGCCGTTCGCAATTCTTCCTCAAAGTTCATCCCAGCCTGTTCCACCGCAGTTTTCAGAACCGGACAACGCTGATAAGTGCGATGATGTTTCCCCTTGGAAAGGCTGCGAGCACCAGAGCAGCAAGTCAGGTTGGGTGCGGTTCAGTCAGTCACCCAGGCACTCTGTCTTAGCTAGTCTCTGTGTTAAAGAGTTGGTTGGTTGTTAAGTGGCTGCCGATAGCAGCACGAGGTCTAGGCGTGGTTTGTCCTAGCTGCTTAGTTGAGTTCGACTGCGGGGTAGTCAGTCGGTTTTGGGTCTTCTTGAAGTGACAGCCCGGAGTTAGTGACTGTCTAACTGTTAACACAGAGACTCGCTAAGACGGAGTGCCTGGGTGACTGACTGAACCGCACCCAACCTGACTTGACTGACTGAACCGAGCCAAACTGACTGACTGAGTAGGACTAATTGTGCCGAGTATTTATACTTTTCTGCAGGTGCGTGACATTTCGAAGAACCATCCCAAAATAGAAGGCTGACATTTAAGAAACCCAAAAAGTCGCTATTTTTCTGATTAATTCCAGGAATTCGAAAAGGTTACACTTTTTAGGAGCCCTCCAATTTGCGTCAACAAGTTGACGACCCAAAGAAGCCTATTAATAACTCATCACTTAATTTTTGGCAAAGGCATTAAACTTTTCTACATGGCATATAACGATTATATGCTACGTTCTAATGCAGCTAAGGATTTCCACACAGCATATAACGATTATTGACACGTTATATGCCACATGCTAACGCAGCTGCAGCCAGCAGCATTATATGCATCATATATTACAGCAGCAGCAGGCAGCCTTTTATGCATTATATATTACACGTTGAAACAGCAGCCTGCTTATATATTACGCAGCAGCAGCTGCTATATGCCAGTATATGCCAATATATGCCAGTATATGCAGCGTGCTAAAATCGCGCTGCGACAAAGAGAAGAATATGTTACGTACGTTATATACCTACGTTAATGGTTGCACGTATTTTATAGATTATATGTTACGTAGTAATTTGTACCTAAGTGTCTTGTTACACTACGACACATATTGTGTGTTGTTATTTATTACGTAAAGACACTAATTCCTCGAAATCCTGTTGAAAATAAGGCAAATCTTTGAAAATTCATAGCACAATGTGTGTCGTAGCGGCAACATTTTCATATCGTTGGATTCAGCAAAGATGGAATATTTAGCATGACTTATCTACACGCTACATCTACATCTACATTTTTTTGGCACCGTTGTATTTATTTTGGGTCCAAAAGGGGTAATTTTTCAAAAAAATCAACCTTCATACTTAGAAAAATTACTTTTGCTACGTTAAAGGCAGATGCCTTAGCGGTCACGATAATGAAAAAGAAAAATCTCCATCGAGTACTGAGCGAGCAGTAGCTTGTAAAAGTTGGAAAAGTGGCAAAGAGCAAAGGATTTTTAAAAAATGCTAATAACAATTCACACCTTAACCGATTTTCCTCATTCTTGTGTTATTCTGCGTGTTTTCAGATGAGAAAATTTTGCTGAAAAAAGAACTTTTAGCATGCATATTCTGGAGAAAAACTTCGAGAAACCAATATTTTTAAATTTTTTAAAATATTAAATGTTATAAAAAGTTATGGATCTTAGATGAATATTAAATACAGTAAAGTGACCATAATTTCGTACATACATTATGTCAGACTTTAGGAGTTCGTATTAACACTGAAGTGGCAATGAGCTAACAGTACGCTTTACAATGCGGACAAAAAATGCTCCAGGGTAAGGTACACACTGGTGTATACTACCTACAATACCGAAATATGACTATTTGCTGGGAAAACTCTAGACTCTTCTTAGCATATTTTCACATTTCTGGTGGAAAAATGCATTCAAATCAACACTAAACCATATCACAAATTAGTTGTAGCAGGCAACATTGCGCACTCTAGTATATGCCAAAATACTTGTGAAACCCTCGCGCAGGGAATTCGTGCCCTTCACTCGGAGTTCACCAATATTCCCGTGCCTTAAATTACCGATTGCACGCTGCCCCGTGCTACCACCTACTTATATTTTCGGCAATTTCGAACTATTTAGTGGCGTACAATTTAGATTTTTTACTGCATTATTACATTACTATTATTACACCTAATTCAACAAGGTCTCCAACTCCCCTAGTCTCGTGGCCAACGGTCGGCCTCAACCACACTAGCCGTACTTATTGCAAAGACTACATGTGAAAAGTCAATATCACTCCCCCGCTTAGAAGGCATATAAAATTAAAAAGTTTCTGAACACTTAACGCTTTAATAGCTTTTACTTCAAGCAGGAAAATGTGCATGTACAGAGGACTAAGTAACAATCAAGTAATCATTAATACAACATAAAATTTATATGAAACAGTGACAGTGACAAGCAAAGCAATTTGCCCATGTATCGTCAACATCACCAGCAAACTGAAAGCAACAATGTAAACACAATAAATGAGTTAATTAGCTAATGAGTTAAGATTTCGCCAGCCGCTTGCTCAGTCAACTGATGCATACTGCCCACGTCACGACACCACTGCTGAATCCGCTCCGACATTGCTCTAATCTGATCCTTACTCAGAACTCGAGGCTGAACCCAAGTTAGCAGAACCTTTTCTTCAACCTAAAAACAAAAACACAAACGTCATCCGAGCCCAGCAATCAAAAGTCAATGTTTCTGTTGAGTGTTCCACACAATTCTGCCGACGTCACAGAGTACTACTACAAACTACATACACGTATATAAAAGTATGGCATATCCTAAGCGTCACCCATGTCTATATACCTACAATGCCCAAAACCGGCAGGGCTGGCCTCACTCCAGCTTAAATATACATTAATATTGATCAATCTGATTAATTTGTCGACGTCAGGTATGCATATCTAATAATATCCATGGACAAAATCTGACATCAAGCTTGACCCCGACCCTGTTTGGATGCCTTTATCTAAATAAACGCATAGTTACCTGATCAATATGACCTTTGACTAAACCCAACGACAAAGCTCTCATGACCAGGTGTTCCAGTTCATTTATGGGAACTTTCGCAGTTGCAGCGATTTCCTTGAAAGAAAGCTGTCGTCTAAAAATCAATTAACTATGTATGTAATATAGTAAAAGTGTAAATTAAACTAACAACGAACAATTACACAAGATCTGCATAATAATAAGTAACCCTCACAACGCTTGAAGACTCAAATTATGGACCAACATAAAAATCTAGAAACCGCATTCAATACTCGTTAGCAGGACGAATATAGGCCATTTCCATCAAACAGAGAAGACGGATTTTTCGTTCTAACAGGACATGGCTGGTTGCTAAATCATGAATGCTTGTCCACTTCGGGCGCAAAGCTTCAAACTTAGTCAGATCACCGGCATTGAAGGCAAATAGCAGATCCACAAGGAAAGCATTCTCTGCTCCTTTTAGGACATCCAAGACAGGATGAGCCAACTGCAACAAATCAGCATAAGAAGAATGAAACAAAACTAAACAAATGCAAACAATTGCACAGAGACGACAATTTATAATGTAACTAACGACCCATATTAAACAAGGATTTTGTATTTACGGCTGCATTTAGACGCATATTTTTCAGCTAAAAACAACAAAAAATTGAGGGATGCAAGCTGGCATTTTTACTATTTAATGGCTTATTTAGTAGGCGATGGGAACCTACCCGGCATTTTGGCAAAATCTGGGAATATTTTGCGAAAACACGAAAAGAAAAATTTTCTAGCAAAAAGACTACCGTATTCTGCCAAACAGTGGCCCACCCAATAAAACGCCCATGGGCGTTTTTTCGGGGGATGGGCGCTTTTTTGGATTTCTTAATGCCCACTTTCATGCCTTTGAAAACTAAAAGTTATTGAATAAACTTGCGGCTGATTAAGCTGTTTCAATGCTTAGAATCAATCGTACATTCTTTGGATAGACATAATAAGCAACTGACTCTTATTGAGCAGTTTGTCATCCGCAGAAATTCATCCAATTTATTGAAAATACACAAAGCAGTAACCATGTAAGAATGTTTCCAAAATCGCCCACGGGCGTTTTTTCGGGGGGTGGGCGCTTTTTTTGGATTACAAAAACAAATCTGAAATTGCTGATTCCGAAAAAACGCCCATGGGAAACTGTTTGGCATAATACGGTACAGAACCTTTGGACACATTAGAAACTTTGGCCGGTTTTTACCCACATTTGTCGCATGGTATCCGTGTCCAATAAAGTTTAAATCACAAAACTGCGAATGTCGAGCACGGTGCACGTTAGTAAAAATTATCTTAAACCCTGAAGCAGTGTTTTGATGAATTGTTGTATACCTACATTGACTGTGTACTGCAATATTTTACTGCTTTTGCACTTTTATACTTTGCACGCCTATAAAACACTAACAGAAGACTAGAACAACACTGAATAGACAAACTTTCGTACGACTATTGGCGAAGAGGACTTAATAATCCAATAAATTACACTCAGGGTTAAGAAATTTAGAAAATATCACACAGATAAGCAGGAAGAATTGATGTCTGTCTGTCTGTGCTAACTGTCAGAATTGGACAGAAGGGACTTGATCCAAACAAGCTTAGGAGATTTCATGATGAAGATAATATTTTTAAATTTGCAGAGAAAAACTATGATGATTTTTTTATGAAACATTAAAGAACGGGAAAGCCCGAAATTTCTAGACGTGACATCCCATCCCAAAGACATCCTAAACAAACCAGTCATCAGAAAGGAAGAAAATCAACATAATTTTAATTTCTTTAGACTGTCTAAATTTGTGGGAACAGAACTGTACAAAGGTTGACAAACTGACCATTCCAAAGTCCTTGCGCCCTAGTGTACTCGGCATGGTCATCAAGGTATAGTCAAGACCAAAAAGAGGTTACGAGACAAGGTCTGGTGGCCAGGTATGGCCGGAGAAGCCAAAGCTTACATTCAGCGCTGTCTGGTCTGCCAGGCGTCAGAAACAAGCGGCGGGTCCAGACCAACACCAGTCTTTACTACAGAATTGCCGGCAGGCCCTTGGCTGGTCTTTGGGGCAGACATGGGGGTTTTTAGGCAAAAAAAGTGGGGGGAAGAGTGGGGGGAGGTGCAAAAGTGGGCGGGAATAAAATTAGCTAAAAATGCCAAAAATACAGTATAAAAAGCCTGATTTCTATACTGCTATAACTAAGCTTAAAAGTGCTCAAAAATTAAGTTTTGGTACCAAAATAGACGATTTTTTACCAAAAATTACCGGGGCAGTCGGAAAATTTTTCAAAATTTTGACCAAAAATCCTAAAAATTTGGTTTTTGGGGGGCTCCTTGGGGGGGGGGGGGAAGCCAAAAAAAGGGGGGGGAGAAGGGGGGGGGGAAAAAAAAAGGGGGGGGGGCGCCCCCCCCCCAGTAAAAAACATCGGCCATTTGGTCCGGCCCTTCCTTGGGTATTGTGGGTGGTTGTGGGGGTTGATTACTAGTCTTTGTTATAATAAAGAGATTTATATAAAATTTTTTTAAAAATTTTGTTCCTGTTCCGATGTTGCTGCCTCAAAGTGGTGGAATGGTGGACCTTCCGTGGATATGGACCTTTCCCCGTCCCCGGATGCAAACCGGCAACGAACTTTTCTTCCCTCCTTCAAGGAGGCAATCACCTTCCCTGGCCTACCCCCACCTCTGGGGTCATGGGCCAAAACAGACAGGGTTTTTTGATGCCGGCCCAGGACATCCTGCCTTCTGGCGCCGGCTATTGATTCTGGCAGGAGATATCGAAGAAAACCCGGGTCCCCCCGTGGCCTACCCTTGCGGAATTTGCGGCCGAAATGTAGACAGAAGGGACTATTCCATGTCCTGTGCCACCTGCGACCAGTGGTTCCACAGGAAGTGCCTTGGCCTAACGGTGTCCAATCTCCTCCAGCTCCATGCTAGGGGCTGGCACTGTAGAGCATGTGCCCCTGGTCCTCGGCCCCAAGCCCCTACCAATCCAGACCCAGCTCACCCTCCAACCGTCCCAGCTGCCGCCGGTGCGCGGGCTGCAACACAGCACCCTCCAATCGTCCCAGCTGCCGCCGGTGCGCGGGCTGCAGCACAGCACCCTCCCGCCCCACCTGCTGCGCGGGCTGCAGCAAAACGCCCTCCAGCTCGACCTGCTGCAAGGGTAGCAGCACAACCCCCTCCCACCCCATCTGCTGCGAGGGCTGCAGCACAACCACCTCCCTCCCGACCGGCTGCGAGGGTTGCAGCACAACACCCCCCTGTTCCACCTGCTGCGCGGGCCGCAGCCCCTCCCCGCAATCTGCCTGCTGCAAGAGCTGCAGGGCAGCTCCCTCCCGCTCCACCTGCTGCACGGGCCGCAGCTCCACCCTCCCACTACCCACCCCGTGCGCGGCGGGCCTTCCAGCAGCAGACCCCGAGGGGGCAACCTCTCAGGATCCTGCAATGGAACTCGAATGGCCTTGGCCCCAGCAAACGGGCTGAGCTGGAAAAACTGTTGCACTCCAAGGCAGTCGACATAGCCGTCCTTCAGGAGACGCACCTTCAGCCCAGCAAGCAGCTAGTCATCAGAGGCTATACGGTCTATCGATACGACCGCAAGCTCAAGCGAAATCAAGCTGCTTGCGGGGGCAAGATTGGCGGTGGCGTTGCCACACTGGTGAGAGATGGAATCAGGCATCACCTCCTCCCACCCCAGCCAGGAAACAACTCAGCGGAGGTGGTCACTGTCCAAATCCTAGAGGGAAGAGATCTAACCCTCACTAACATCTACGTACCTCCCATTGTTACGAGCCCCAACGACCCTCGAAACCAGTCCTTCAATCCGAACCAACTACCTACCGGCCGCGGAAGCATCATCCTCGGCGATGTGAACGGTCACAGCCCCCTGTGGGATGCCTCCGTAACCAGATCCGACCCTATCGGTGAAAAACTGGAAGAGTGGTCTGATCAAAATGGCTTTGTCCCCCTGAACGACGGCTCCCGCACTAGAACAAATCCTGTGACAGGCAACGGCTCGGCACCGGACGTCACGATAGTGCATTCCTCCCTCGTTCCCCTGATGTCCTGGGCTGCTGACGCCTCCTGCCAGGACTCAGACCACCATCCTATCTGGGTCACAGTATCGGAAGCTGGTCGCCGCCCGTCGAAGAAAATCAAACGAATTCGACTGGCTAAGTCAGACTGGTCCAAGTTCGGCGCGGTTCTGGACGAAAAAATCAAGGAATATGTACCGGATTTCCAGGCGCCTCTGGACACCCTTGTCGACGCATTCACCAGATCAGTGAATGAAGCCCAGTCCGCATGTGCCCCGGTCGGCGACTCCAAAACCCCCGCTCCTTGGTGGAGCCGTGAGGCAAGCGAAGCCGTACGGCACAGAGAACAGCTGGCTTCCCAAGCCAGGAAGGATCCGAGAAAATTAGAGGAATGGAGGACCGCCTGCCGAGACGCCCGGCATGTCATTGCCAATGCAAAGAGAAACCACTGGATCAGCTTTGCCTCGAACCTCAACGCTAGAACCGACCCGTCCACGGTCTGGAGAACAGTGAAAGGCCTGTCTGGAAAATCCCGCTCCGCACCAACCGGTGCATGCCTTCATCAAAATGGAAGACTTTTGGCGACCCCCCAACAGAAGTCCGATGCTTTCATCCGAGAGTATGCCTCTACTGCCGCGATGACCACAACCAAGGCGGATCGGCGCCATATAGTGGAAATCAAATCTGAACTGAATGCCGGGTGCAACCATGATCCAAATTCCCCAAATGCCTGCAGCCCTTTCACCAATGGGGAGCTCGAACTGGCTCTCCAACGACTAAAACCGAATTCGGCTCCTGGCATTGACTGCGTCAGGAACGTAAGTCTCCGGCATCTGACCAACCTGGCGAAAGAGCTGCTGCTCCTGATTTGCAACCGGTCTTTTCTGGAGGGGAAATGTCCCAAAGCCTGGAGACTGGCAAAAATCATCCCGATCCCAAAGCCGGGAAAGGATCCGTCACAGATCCAAAGCTATCGACCGATAGCTCTGACCTCCTGTCTGGCAAAGGTCCTAGAACGGCTTATTCTGGCCCGACTATCATATCTGCTGGAAGGAAATGAAAAAATCAGCAGATATCAGGCCGGCTTCAGATCACTACGCTCCCCGCAGGACCAAGTTATGCGAATAACTCAATCCATCAGTGATGGATTCAACAGCAAGAAACCGCCGCTCAGAACTGTCCTAGCCCTAATCGACTTCTCCAGGGCCTTTGACAGGGTCTGGCATTTTGGCCTTTACCGAGCAATGATGGAAGCTGAAATCCCGGCCTGTCTTACCAACTGGGTGCGCTCTTTCCTGGGTGACCGCTTGTACAAGGTTGAATGCGAGGGTGCAAGCAGTAAGTTCCGGAGATTCAAATGTGGTGTGCCCCAAGGCTGTGTGATCTCACCCACGCTGTTCCAGATCTTCATCAACTCCTTAGCGGAAGCAATGCCGGATGGTGTTGAAATCTCACTATTCGCTGACGATGTAGCCATCTGGAGCCGCAGCCACAGCCTGGCCACCGCTGAAGCCAATCTGCAAGCTGCCCTCGATGCTGTCACCAAATGGGCAGTCTCCAACAAAATGGTAATCAACGTTCAGAAATGCGAGTGTACGGTCTTCTCAACCTGGAACAAAGAGCACAACTACAAGCCTACCCTCTCAGTCAGCGGTCAGCTTATTTCTGTAACGAAGACTCCAACCTTTCTGGGGGTCAAGTTCGATCCAGCTCTCTCTTTCCGTGCACACATCGATCAACTGATTGCCAAATACCGAAAGCGGAACAACATCCTCAGATCCATCTCCGGCACTAAGTGGGGGTGCCAGAAAGAAGATCTGCGCCTAGTCTACCTTGCCTACATAGCGTCTGCCCTTGAATACTGTGGCGCTGCATGGATGGCCACCACAGCCCCCTCCAATCTCCAGAAGCTACAGGTTATCCAAAATGAGTCTGCCAGAGCCATCACGGGCTGCCCGGCTGGCTCGCCGTCTGAACTAACCCTCAAGGAAGCTAACCTCATTCCTCTCAGCATCAGAGCCAAAATCCTGACTGCCACAGCGTTCCATAAATATCAGTGCCTCCCAGACTCAAATCCAACTGCAGACTCCTACGCGGCCCCAGTCCGGCAGCGCCTCACATCCCAAGCGTCTTGGAGAGAAGTGGGCCGTAAGCTGGCCGAGGAATCCGGTCTGGCAGGCACCAGGCTAGAAAAACTCAGCGCGGTTGGGCCGGTCCCACCTTGGCTTGTGCCTGCGGGGCTCACCGTCAGCAATGAACTCGCCACCCTTACACGAAGATCAGACCCTCCGGAAGCTAAGAAGGCAGTTACTGAAGACTTCATGGCCGCACTTGAACCGGCCGATGTAGAAATCTTCACAGATGGTTCAGCGGGAAACGGAACTAAGAACGGTGGAAGCGGAGTGTTTGTCCTGCACCACAGGACTGGCCGCGTCAGAAACATCATGGAACCTGCCGGCCTAATTACCTCCAGCTATGGCGCTGAATTGAGGGCCCTTGATGCTGCGCTAGAATGGGTCCTTGAGGCAACTAATGACGACGACAGAAGCATCAGAATTTTCACTGATTCCCAGGCATCGGTCAGAAAACTACAGTCTGGCCCGTCAAAAGCTGTCGGTTCCAAAGAAAGGAATATTTGGTCTAAACTTGCCAGTATCCTGGAATCTGGAGCCAGACAGCTACAGATCTACTGGATCCCTGGCCATTCAAATATTCCAGGCAACGAGAAGGCTGACTTTCTGGCAAATCTGGCCACAAAACTCAGCCAGTCAGAAGTCCCGGTCGATTTTCGCGCCGCAAAATCATTGCTATCAAGGACGTTCAGCCAAATGTGGGAAATCTCTCTAACCTCTGACCGGCTGAATCTTACCCCAATTCCGGCCACAAGGTGGAACCGGGAATCTCACTTGTCTAGATCCAGCCGTTCCACCCTTTCTCAACTACGGGTTGGGGGCTTCTGCCCTATTCTGAATTGGTATCTCCATAGAATCGGGGCAGCAAACGACCCCAGCTGCCCATTTTGCCCTGGCACCGAGGATACCCTTTCCCACGCTATCCTCACCTGCCCCAGAGGCGACCGCCTACGCCTCGTCCACCTAGGCCCTAATCCATCTCTGTCTGTCCTGTGGGAGAAACCAGGGGAGGTCATTGCCTACCTTGATGGGTGCGGGCGTCTCCAGTAGATGTCCGAGCCGATTGACGATCGTCAGGTGGTTGGAAGCAGTCACAACAACAACAACGTTTACATCGCACCTTTGCCAGATTCGAAGTTTCACAACAGGTTGTCACTGATAACGCTCCGAAGTTCACGTCCGCGGAATTTGCAGACTTCCTGCACAGTTTTGGAATCAGACACACAAATGGAATCATGACATTATTATTTTTTTAAAAGTTTCTGTTTGAAGAAGGCTTTACTTAGCTTAGCCTACACATGTGATTCACGCTTGGCAGGCTGACCTGACCCTGTCTAATTCTTCTTCTTCTTTACTTCAGGGATCGTCAGCCAGAGGACTTCATTATGGACACAATGCATTACATTCACGAACAAAAGGTAACTAACGCTAAGATTACCAATTCTCCAAAATTATAAACATCTTCTCCTAAGAGTGCAGCTACAGAAAGGCAAACAGCATAGTGCTGCTTTTCAGCAATCGTTAACGCGTCTTGATCAATACACCCAAGGTACCGTAAAGCTTCCTTGTAATAGCCTGCAAAGTCACCAATCTCGCGCAAATAGGTTGAAGACACCCTAAAATAAAAGGGAGAAATAATCGAAGGGGCATAATATAATATAATAAAATAGAAATATCACATAGTTCCCAACTTAACACAATAGTGACTGTAACAATCTAATACAACAGAAAAGGTGATAAGCCGTGATACAAGGCCGCACCCAGGGGGAGGGTTCGAGAGGTCTAGACCACCCACCCCTTTTGGAATGACACGATAATATGACAAGATCAATATTTTGGCTGTTTTCAAGCAAATCCTGCCCTTTTGAAGGATTAAAACAATTAGAAATCATTTTTGAAATGAAAGAGCAAACACTTGGCAGCATTAGGGCATTTACGACCATATCACCCCTTTCGGAAATGACCTTGGATCTGGACCCTCCACTTTCTAGGAATCTGGGAGCGGGTCTGGCTGTGAATAAAAAAACGAAGACAAGTTTGACGCCCAGCATGAAGACAAATTAGCCGCCCAGCACAACACAGATGTTATCGCAAAAGTACCGAATCGAAAATTTAAAGGTAGCATTAATCTGGGCTTTTTTTAGGCCAAAAAAGTGGGGATGGGGAGAGTGGAGGGATCCCCCCCAACTAGTGGGGGGGGGGGGACCCAAAAGTGGGGGGGGGGGAATCCAAAGTGGTCTAAAATCGCTAAAAACGCAGTAAAAATAGCCTGTTTTCTACACATACTGCTATAACTATGCTAACAAGTGCTCAAAAATCGAGTTTTAGCACCAACACAGACGATTTTTGACAAAAATTCCGGCGAAGCCGGAAAATTTTTTAAAATTTTGAAAAAAATCCTAAAAATTTGGCATTTTGTGGGCACCTTATGGTGAGTGGGGGGGGGGGGGGGGGGGGGGGGGGGGGGGGGGCGGGGGGGAGAGAGAGAGAGAGAGAGAGAGAGAGAGAGAAGAAGAAGAAGAAAGAAAGAAAAAAAAGAGAGAGAGAGAGAAAAGAAAGAGAAGAAAGAAAGAGAGAGAGAAGAGAGAGAGAAGAAGAAGAGGGGGGGGGGGAGCCCAAAAACGTGGGTGGGGACGAGTGGGGGGAAGGGGTCGAGTGGGGGGGGAACCAAAAAGTGGGGGGCGCCCCCCCCCCCCCCAGTTAATTAGTCATGCTCTATAAAATGTACAAACGCAAAACCCCTCATGTCATAGAAACATCTACGCGCGTATAAAATGCATTATGAAGTACATTATACTGTAATAGTAATAATAATAATAATAATAATAATAATAATAATAATAATATATAATTATAATTATACCGATAATAAATGCCATGCGAATGTGTGACCCCAGCTAGCTCATCCAAATGCTTTTTCGCCTCTTCCAGTAAATCTCGTACAGTTTGCCTCTGGGTAAGACCTTTGGCATCACGCAGACGCAAATAAGCAGCCGCCTTACCCGACAACAGCAATACCATAGGCTCCTTGGACCCCTAAAAATAAGACTTGAAACTGCACAATCAAAACAAACAAGCTCTCACTCGTAAACCTTTCCAATAACGAGAAGCTTACACTTTATTGTAGGTTGCTGCAACACTCACTACTTGACCAGACCACTACAGTTATATTTTGCTGTTGTAGCAGTACATTGACTTTTCACCATTCAGAAGTAATCAACATCATGTAGGTTCGCCATGGCTGTGGGCGGAAATGGCAGAGATCTCTAAGGCTCAGCTCTGGACTTCTGGATCTCCATGATCGGTGGAACGAGTCCTGGCGATCCCGAAGTTGTATCAGGTCCACCAAATCCCTATATTCATTCTGTAAATGGGCCTGCCTTGCGTCATGAAGGCAGCAGAAGACTGTGTTAACAGAGGGAGTCTCCTTCCACGGATGGGGCAATTTTGGTTTTCTGGCCAAGAAATGTTCAGAAATATTCAAAACATTTACTTGCGTCGCACGTTCTTCTTCATAAAGCGTCTGCTTGTCTAATACTTGGCAGTTCTTTAGCGACAGTTTTTGGAAAGATTTTGGTAAAGGAATATTATGCGTGCATACTTTAGATTGAAGCAGGGTTTTTTCAAATTCGGACCCGTGCTTTTCAGTGTGTTTTTCTAAGAAAAAGTGTGTTTTTCTAAGAAAATGTGTGTTTTTTCTAAAAATTGATTTTTCGCGTTTTAAATGCGTTTACGACTATTTTTACTACATAATTATAGCCTATTCCTAGTTGGTTTTTGTCGTTCTAGCGATAAAAGTCAATAGATACTGACGTGTATGGTCGATTTGGACGAAATGAGCGCAATATCATCGAAAGAAAAGGAAGAAAAACGTGAATTTGCAACGGGGGTTCTGGGGGCGGAGCCCCCAGAAGCTGAAAATTTTTTAAAAGTCGGTAAAAAACCACAATGGAAACAGTTGAACCTTTTGATTTTGTAAACCATATTTTCTTTTGAAACGGTGCTAGAGATTTAATGCAGCTTAAAGCAGGGGATTTTTTAGGGATTTTTTTCGGGGGGGGGGGCTTCCCGGGGGGGCCCCCCCCCCCCCCCCCCCCCCGGGGGGGGAAGAAATTTTCGGGGGGGGGGGGCGAAGATTTTTTGCCTAAATGAGCCAAAAAATGGTATTTTTTGGCGTATTTTGCATGGTGAAACGCTAAAAGTTCTCCAAAATGCCAGGATTTAAGCTAAAAATAGCTATTTTTACCAAAAAAATTTTTAAAAATTAGCCTATTTTTGGCAAAAATTTGGGCACCCAAAAAATCCCGGGGGGGGAAGCAAAAATCCCGGGGGGCGATTTCGGGGGGGGGAGGCATTTTCGGGGGGGGGAAGGTCAATTTCGGGGGGGGGGCCCCCCCCCCTGTAAAAAAATACCCTGTAAAGTAAATAATGTGGTAAACTAATATAATAATAAGTATGCAGGTATATATACTATATATATATATATACTTATACATATACTAGAGGATTACAAAAAAAAAGGACACAAGCACAGAGGTAGGACGCCAAAGCTTTGAAAAAATGAATGAAAAGACAAGCGCGCCGCAGGCGCAAAATTTTTTCAGGAAACGGTCTTCTGTAGTTCAAAACTTTTAAAGAAATTAGTAAAATTTTGCTTCTGAATCTCAAAATTTCGGTGTGTTTTTAAGTGTGTTTTTCTAAGAAAAAGTGTGTTTGTCTAAGAAAAAGTGTGCGAAAACACAGTAAAAAACACAAAAAAACCATGGATTGAAGATTGCTTGGAATTGCTACGACTCAGTTTAGTTTCTACAGTGCTTTTCCTATAGCTTTTATAGAAAGCTAAATGTACTAAACATTTTTCGAAAATCTAAAATTTTGCCGAAATTTCAAGTCAACACTTATATATAGCAAGGTTTTCGCAAAACATCACCCACCTTTACACGCATTTATTAAGCATTTACGGCAATTTTAAGCTTAAGTTTAGGTTAAAAATGCTCAGCAGCAAAAACTAGCTATTTTACGCATTTTCGAAAAATTTTTCTTCCCCCGCCCCTTAGAAATCCGTGCCCCTCCTAGACCTAACCCCAGAAATTTTTGCCTCGGAACGGAAAGTGGAGCATGCGTACCCGCGAATATGGGTTGTTCAGCGAAGTTGGTCCATATTAGTGCGCTATTAACCTAGTCCTCCTGGAATGGAAAAGAAACTTTAAAAATGCCGCCAATCATTAATCGTTAACTGCACGTGCACCTACAGAACAAAAAAGCATGAAAAGTTCCAATGTCTTCTTTTTTCTCGAGTTAGAGAAACAAGATACAGTACCTGTGGTTACAGCAGTTTTCTTCAAAATAGTTCAAAATTTCAGACGATTGCTGCTTATCTGTAGCTAGTTATAGGCGTGCTGTATTTTCAGCACTACTGCAGCGCAACCACATGTAAACTATACTGCCAATGAAGAAAGCTTATACGGCACGATTTCTAATGCCCTTCTTCTGCACCTATATGCAAAATTTCAGACGATTGCAACTTATCTGTAGCTAGTTATAGGCTTAGTTATAGGCTGTGCTGTACTTTCAGCAGCACTCTACTGCCCAGATCGTTCTAACACTCCGAAAGAAAATTGTATTTTTCCAAGCGTGACTTATACGGAAAAAACAAACGGACCCAACTTGCGCGGAAGCGAAAATTTTCATAGTTGGAAATTTTGACCAAAACTTTTTTGCGACTTGTAGGACGTACTCATCGTTATGATTCCAACGATACTAAAATTTAGGGATGCACCGGGGCCTGGCCCCGGCACCATGCCCGGCCCCGGTAGTCAGGCCACGGCCCCGGTAGTCAGGCCCCGGCCTCGGTGGTAAGGCCCCAGTCCCGACCGGGGCCAAAAATTAGCAAAATTTTGGAAATTTTTGACATTTTTTGACCAAAATTTTGAAATTTCGAAAGCCAAGAAGTGTTGCAAATCGTTTATTTTCCCACCGATTTGAATGAAAACAACGATAGTAACGTTTGTATATCTGAAATTATTGCAAAATTTGAATTTTCAAGAAAATTTTCTATTTGGACCCCCAATTTTTAGGCCCCGTCAGGGGCCACGGTGAGGTCTCGGCCCCGGCCACGGTAATGGCGGCCCCGGTGCATCTCTACTAAAATCAGTTTAGTTGAGTATTTAGCTGCCACGGAGCCCGAAACGGGTCTCCAAGGGCCGCACTGAGCCTTTTACACCCATATTATTATTATTATTTACTCGCGCTCCCCTATAATAATTCAGAAACTATATGCCCCACTGAACATGCCAAATTATAATTTGCACCATGCTAGAGTTTTCTAGGGCTTACACCGAAACAGTAGGATCCTTATTTCCCCAGGCGAGGCGTTTCTACCCGCCCCGACTATACCTTGATAACGGGCAACACTTTCTCAAGAAAAGTCACAGCCTCCTTGGCGTCTTGAATTGTTTCACTGATTGGAAGAACCATTCTCATGAGGGCTACTGGATTGATTCTATGCTCAAAATCAGAAATGAAATTGGAATAGAATTGCTGAAGATCTGTTGTTTTGCGGAACGCTTCATCACTGATGTATTGCTATAAAAATTAAATATATAATCCATTTTGCTAGGACTATATACACAAGAACAGCACAGTTCCAACAAAGGACAAACGAGTTATAAAAATACAAGTTTATATACATATACGTGATGAAAATTTATTAAAGCTTCTCGTCACATTACTATATATAATTATATGTCGTCACGGTACGTATTTGTAACAGAGGGCCCCCCAAAGTAGACCTTTCCCCGGATTTTGGGCTTCCCCCTTGATGAGCATTTTTGTCAAAATGGTCAAATTTTCAAAACCTTTCTGGCTTCGCCGGCGATTTTTTCGTAAAGATGGTTATTTTAGCTTATAGCTGGTATATAGTGGGGGGGAGGGGAAGAAAAACATGAATAGGGACGCAAGCCTCCAACTTTTTCTTCACTTGGATTTGAATCGGTTTGAGTATACCGTTATGTACCGTGGGCAAATACCTATCCAATCGTATATTCAAACTTCTCTTATACCTCACTCAGCTTTGGCAGTAACAGGATTTGTCCATGTTTTTTTACCAGCAAATCGGGGAAAAACATGGTGCGGGGAAAAACATGGCACGGATTTCTACCAACCAACCATTTAGAATGGTTTAAAAGCATTGTTTCAGCTGTTTTAGCGTGCAAAACTACCTAGGCACCATTCTAACCTCACAGCAAGCTTAAAACACGATTTTTTGTCAAAATGCTAAATCCGCCGTATCTAACCTGTTTGGGCATGAAACCTGCTGGGAACTGGCCATAATATGCAGAATATCACTAGAAACAATTTAATTGTGTTAAAAATTGCAATATTCCATCATTTTTTAAGTTTTTTCAAAATTTTCATTTTTACCATAGAAACTTATGAAACCTGGCATGTTGATGCTGCAAATCAAATTTTCGAGCTAGAAGCTTCAAAAATGCTCAAAGTTGGCATATATATTTTGAGGGTTTTAGTGGTTTTAAAGCATTCTCTTTCCTAGAGAAGCATTAGTTACGCCTTCCTGAAGCATACGCAAAAATTATAAAATTCGGTCACCGTGTTTTTCCCGCTCTAGTGGACCCAATTGTGG
Organism: Trissonchulus latispiculum; assembly: GCA_030248195.1. Taxonomy (NCBI): domain Eukaryota; kingdom Metazoa; phylum Nematoda; class Enoplea; order Enoplida; family Ironidae; genus Trissonchulus; species Trissonchulus latispiculum. Next base: position 84,956 of record JASAND010014268.1, read on the forward strand.
GGGAAAAACATGGTCAAATTTTTTTTCTGGGAATACGCAGGGGAAAACCACTATTGCCATCTGATAGAGCAAGTCGGATCGCCCATGCCTTCCATGGGACGTCGCCGCGGCATTTTCCGCAGAAGTACGGAACAGACGGAAAGCTGGAAAGTTCTTGGCATTTTCGTTCGAAAACCTATTTTTCCAACCATTTCTGCTTACCCCATAGCCCAATGTTTCCTTTGCCCTTTCCTGGGTTTACTTTTGTGTGGCGCCCCAGGGTTGTTTTGGTCGCCGAACTTTAGGCAAAATGGCGTCAACGACTCAAATTTTTTAGGCCATCACCCAAAAAATTTAGGCCATCCTAATTTTGTTAATGTTTACGTTGCGCGTTATTGCACGCATTGTTAAAATTACAGTTATCATGTATTCATGCGCTATATATTCAAAATCGCTATCGTCTCTGTTTAACACACTAGAAAAAACTACGTTTTTACCTTAAAATGGCAGAAACAGATCCTTGTTAGCATTGAAATGCAGTGCAGTGCACGACAGTATTAATGAATTCATGAATTTTTAATGAAAATTAAAACAGGTATATAGGAGCATACTAGTATAAACAACCACTGAAAGAAGAAAATTAAAGTATAGAAGTAAAGTTAAACTACTAAAAACAGCATTTCTTCGATGAAATCTTTGAGAATAGGAAAATAGGAAAAATAGGAAAAATCTGTTCGTTCCTTCACTCCCCCGCATTCAAATTTTTCGCCTAAAGCATAAACCCAAATCTTTAAAGAACCTCTCTTGGTGGTACTGACATTAGTGGCCGGCCTCCGTTTAGTTCATTACTCAGTCTGTGACAAATACACCGGATAGCGGGCAGGCTTACCTCTTGAAAATGACTACGACTATGAAAGGTTCCGCAGCGTAGTTAGTCCGTTCAAGCGACAGAGACGAGCCATTGTCATGATATTCCACTACGTACCAGGATTTCGCACACCCCACCCCCCTTTCGGAATCATACTTACCATGACGAAGACAAAGATACGACGTTTATCATGATCTTATCTGGGGTGATTATCTCGGGACGGCTTGGCTCAATGGTTAGTGGATACAATCCGCTGCCCCTTTCATGTCGGCGATTTTTACAAATATATAGATAAACTGAATGACAAGCAGTAATGCTTTCCGTTAACATTTCCAGCTGAATAATTTTATTGCCAGACACAAAAGCAGCAATGGCATCACCGAAGCCATCACTCCCGATAGCTGAGAGCCGCCAGCCACGGGTTCTCTTAACAAAACCATGGTGGCACTTGCTGATTAAGTTTGAGCAATTTACGTGATTGACCAGAAAGGGCTTTAAAACTTTTTCTTGTATTCGACAACAAACAGCTGTTAAACTGACCGGACGATAATTCTTTGGATTTTTTGAATCACCCTTTTTAAAAATGGGGCAAACGTCTGCCTTCAACCAATCCGAGGGCAGTTGACCAGTTTCCATGAATACCTTAAAGATTTTGCAAAGCGGTGAAGCTAAAGAAAAGGCTAGTTTTTAAAAAAGAATACTTGGAAATCCATCAGGACCTGCAGATAATTTCGGCTCTAGGTTTTTCACTACGTTATAAACATCAAGCTCATCAAAGAAACAATCTGCTACACTGTCATCGGCTATTAAATCCGGCAATACAGGCATTATGCCATTGTCATTCGTAAATACAGACACAAACACTTCACTAAGCAAATCACACTTCTCGATATCATCAGTAACAACACCACCTAAATTATTAACTAAGGAACCAATACTGGAATTATCTGGATTAATACGTTTTTGGGGTAAGAGTAAAATTTTTTCATACATGACTTTTCTGCTAAACCGCTTTCATACAGTCCTCTATCTGTAGCGAATGCACGTTTTAACTTTGACTACTAAATCGTGATGGAGTTTTCTATTATATGCCGTTTTAGCTTTCTTGTATCTTTTCCATGTCCGTTTCTTTTGTGCAATCAAATCCAGAGTTGTAGACGAGAGCCGGATACAGGAATTTCGTTTTCTACAGTTAAACTTTGGAACATAATGGGTAATCGCAAAATTTAGACAATTCTTAAGTTCCGTCCAGTATTGATCAACAGTAATACATTCCATAAACAGCACGTTCCAATCAACAGTGTCAAAAAACACAAACATATACATATACTATCATAATCAGCCCTTAAAAAATCTCTGCTATGCCCAAATTCTGAACGTTGTTTTGAAAGGTTAAAGTTTGGAATGAAATGCATAATACCATGCTTGCTTGAATCTAAAGGTTCATCTACAGAAATATTGGACACACTGAATTCGGTTTGACCAAAAAGCAAGTCCAGCGTATTGAACGGTGAAATTAAATGAGTTGGCTCTTTTACAAATTGAACAAATCCGTTTTCTGTAAAAAAATCAAGAAAACTTTGAGATCTTTCACAACCACCAGCAAATGGCACTTGTCAATCAATTTTTGGTTGATTGAAATCACCAACTACTAAACA